>PVJX010001300.1:0-169756 GCA_004027295.1 Dolichotis patagonum
CCATATAATCTCCCTAATATGAGATTTGATAAGAGTATATAAGACTTTATGGTAAGCATGAGGCCCCATCTCATAGCTTCGAAGTCTTTCAAAGTTTTAAATCATCAGTTGGAATGGTGTTATCCTGTTTTGTTTGACTATATCATACGTGATGATATGAACAGCTGTTTGGAAGAAAACATTATGACAGCTATTGCTGTTTTAATATTATCCTTCTTAGAAGTCCTACCATGCTTTTTTTGTTCTACTACCGTTGGTTCTATCTACCACATTGTGTCTTATTGGAATTTGAATATGTGTGATAGTTCAAACAAATTTTTTTCTTTTTTATCAAAAATGAGATATTATAGTACCCATTGATCATTTTCTGTTATTCGGTTCAGAAAGCCCTGTAATTATTTCACTCTATGCATGACTTTTTACTATTATGTTATGTTTGATGTTATTGTATTTGAAACTATGCTCAACTATAGCAGAGTAAGAGATATGGTGTTAGCTACTGTTGATGTCCAGTTGACTTAATGTAAAGTACTGTGTTGCCTATGTTGTCCTGTTCTGATCTGCTCTGTACTGCCCCCTTTTGTTTTATTCTCTTGCAAATAAAAAAAAGAAAGAAATGTTCTCATTAAATTAAGAAAGATAACACAGATCTTGATTATCACCCCATTACCTAAGACACTGGAAAAATCTTTTCAGTGAATTGAAGAAAAATAAATTAATGTTTAAATTTTTAAAAGAAAATCATCAACTATTTTCAAATAGTTTCCCTAACTCTAGAAATTTTCCTAACTCTAGAAAACCCAAGGGAATTAACTTGGAAAGTCATGGAAAATAATGGAATAATTTAGTAAGAAGAATTTAGCAATTAACATATACAATCCAATAAGATGTATTTATATTATTTAAAGAGAAATCCATTAAATAAAGTCCATAAATGCCTAAGAAATAAGTGCCTAGAAATGGAAATGAACAGAGGTGCACTACATTTGAATTAATAAACTTTAAGAATGTCCCTATGAGCCAAGGGAAAAAAAAACTGTTAAAAAACTTGAAGAGTGACCCAAAAAACATAAAATGCTTTATGAATTAATCAGAATTAATGCCCAGTTCTAGGCAAGTTAATACAAGACTGTAAAGATGCTAATTTATCCTTCATTAATCTACAAATTGAACACGCCTCCAATAAAATTACCCATAGATGAGTTTCTATGAAACTAGACATATTGAATCTTTAGTTCAAATAAAGCTGTGCCAGGAAAATTTTTTTAAAAGCAGGATAAAGGAACAGAGTACATTATATTCTATTATAAAACTTTCATAAGTAATAGAATTTAACATTGGTGCATGAATAGAAAATTCAAAGACCTGAACAAGCGAAGAATTGAACAGTGACTGGCACAAGACTGAAATAATATGAGTACTCATACTGTCGGCCTTTCAGGTCAGTGTGCTAAAGGCAGGTCACTGAATAAATGGTAGCCGGACACCATACCACGAAGACAGTAAACAATACTTACGCAGAAATTTTCATACACATAGATCAAGGCTCAGAATTAAAACAACTACATTTTTTCTGGTAATTTTGCAGTGCTTTCTAAGCAAGATACATAATTTCAAATCCCTCAATGATTGATACATATTACTTCATAAAATCTGTAATTTTGGTTTATCAGGAAATATAAAATCAATTTATACAGACAGCTTGAAAAATGCCAACAGCATATATAATACACAAAGATCTAAGACCCTTTAATTTGTTTTACAAGTAAAATACACTAGCTGAATAAAAGTATGAACAATGTTTTATAGAAGAAATAAATACAAATGGTATTTTAACATAAATGTATTTTAACTTCCTTCAAATTGGAGAAATACATGCAATAAAACAAAAGATATTTTTGTCTCAGAGCAGAAATGAGGAGACATTACAGTAGCAATGAAACTGGACCCAATTCTCCATCCTGTAAGTGTGTAAGAGCGTTAGCTCATATAGCCATTGATTGTCAGGGAAATCAGACAAGGTCGACCATTATTCAAAATAGACAATTGTTTGTGAAATAACCCAACTATTTCACTTTCATCCTGCAGACAAACAGCGCCTGTACAAAAGAATTACACACCATCGGCTTTGAGGCCCTCTTGGTAGTAGGAATGAAATGTGGAGGACACACAAGAGAGAACCAGCACAGAAAAACTTGGGTGCCTGACAGTGGGGCCCCCAGCCTCTATGCCAAGCACCAATACCCTGAGAGCTTGGGCTGCACGCTCAGCAGGAGGTGCGCAAGAGAGCAAAGCTTCACTGATGACACGAGATCCCCATCCCTGGCAACACTGCCTGAGCTCTGCCCACGTCACATCTGCAAGGCTGGCATTACATTGTCCTCGGTGCATGAAGCTTACGGTGAGCTGCGCGTGGGAGGTTCCAGTGGCACACTCTTTGGGATGCTCTGGAAACCATCCCATCCTTCAGTCCATGGAAAATGATCTTCCACAAAATTAGACTCTGGTGCCAAAAATGTTTTGGGACGGCTGCATTAGAAGGCACATCTTCAATACGGGAAGCTTGGGGGTTTTATTTGGAATAATCCCTCATTACTGAAAAACAATTATGATGCAGTATAGTTTATTTCATAGGACATTTCTTTGATGGAGATGAAAGACACCAACAATAACACAAACCTTGGCAACCATGCTCTGGAAAGGAGGATAAGGGTAAGGTGGAAAGTTCAGTGTCACTTTGGAGCTGTTTTTACTGCTTGAAATATTTACCAAGCAGTTAAAATCATCTACTTAATAAAAAGCAGTTCCACCTCACAAGCATCTCCCTCCATGGACTGGCAGACTACCTAAAGTTCTCTCCATGAATCAGCCTTTGGGGTGCTGCCCATCTGCGCTTCAAAGGCAGTGTTCGAAAAATCCGTGAAATCCCAGGCTGGGCATCCAGCAATGCACTCCACATAGTGGCCGCCTGTTTCTTCTTGCTTCTCATCCAACACTTACCACATCTTCACGGAGCGCTATCCCTACAGAGCCTTCTCTGTGTTTGACTTGAGGTGTTCATTCCCCCGATTACCTCAAAGATGCTTTGAGAACTGCTGACCAGCTCCGTGTTTGAGTTCTCCTGCTGCTCCCCATAGAATATGTCCTTATTTTCTTGTACATTATACACATTCAACAAATGTTTTTAATTGATTAAATAAGTGAACTCTTTACAAGTCAGGATCAAGGAAAGGAAGGAAAATTATCCTTGTATCAATTGCAATAACACCCCGTGCCAGACAAAGTGAGAGAACAAAACACTAATGTCCCTTCTTTCATGCAGACAGACCTTGGATTCCAGCAAAGGTGATATAGAAATAATACACATACATATGTAGATTCTGAAAATGCTTAAGGTATGATACATATATTAACCAACTCCCCAAGATGAGTGTAATTATTATGTGATACAAATACATGCTAACAGAAAAAAGAAATAGCAAAAGTATAAATAAAAAGTAAATAAATATTAACTTTACTAATTATTATTACTAAACTAAATAATTTTGAAGAATAGAGTAACTGTAGCTTACTAGCCAGCTCCGCTACACTGTCTAGTTTCATGTAGCCTGGGAGTGCAGAGTAGCTTTTTCTGCATTTTAAGTTATTAAGCACACTTCAAAATTACAATGATATTTTGTGATGCATGAAAATTACAGGAAATTCAGTTTCAGTGTCCATAGGTCCAGCTCTGTTTGTCACAGTCATGCTAATATATATACACGTTGTCTAGGGTGGTTTAGGAGTTGAGACAGAGACTAACTGTATGATCTACAAGCCCAAAAATATACATGAAATTTTACAGAAAAATATGCTGGTCCCTGTTAGAGAACCGGCCCCTTGGACATATGACTGAGTAGTCATGAACAGCCTTTTTGAAATGAATATATATTATAAAATGGAAAGCAGGGAACAGTACTTTATATTCAATTGGGTTGTTCTACAAACTTTTGTTTAAGAAATAGTCTGACAACTGGCCTGCCTTTTCCGCTACTCTCCAAGAGGAAAACAAATGGCCTACTTACCCCATCATGCATTCCTATGCCAAGTTTCCAAAATATAGAAAATTTGGCTCCAACAAGAATGTTTCCAAAAGGTTCTATATAAAAACAAGGAGAGGGATTATTGTTATAACACCATGGCTGAGCCTGCTTAGCCAAAGATTACATATGTTATTTTGACTTCAAACTATGGGATAGATTCTTCACAAGTCTCTATAGAAGTAACTGAACCAAAGGAAACTAGGCCTTTCTGCCAAAAGTCCACTGAGTCATTAACAGAATATAATAAAGATCTGAGACTTTCATTCTGGAAATATTGCCGTATATTCTCCTGACGAGGAACAGTCTATAGAATATATTTCTCCACCCAGGAACTCCAGCAAATTCCACCCATATTTCAGGTCACTGCTGGGTCCCACTGCTGCCCACAGCATAAGCAGCTGACCACTGCAACAGGCTTCTTCTTGGTCACTCATCATTGCACTGCTTAACTGAAGACATTGCCTAATGTTCAAGAAGAGAGGAAAGAGAAGATGTGTTACAGATGAGATGCCATACTTGACATGTGTTCTGTCATGGTTTTTGTATAATCTTTAGGATAGTTCTTTATATAAAGATCATACAGGTGAGAGAAATTAGGTGCCTGAAAGTAGGTAAATATTGAGATCACCATTTTATGGATCAGTAAACAGAGTTTTATGAAAGCTAAATAGCTCACCCAAAGTCATAGATCCAAGGATATGCATGGCAGGAGTAGGAACCCACAGCGTGTGGTAGAGCTGAAGACGTGTGGACTGTGTGACTGAGGAATCACTCTCCCATCATATAAACTGAAACAGCCCTACCAGCACACAACACTCCTACTTAAGGAGATTCTGCCTCAGTGTTCATAATCAAACAAGTTGAAAATAACTCGAAATATTTTCTACATGAGACTGTCAGTCTACAATTATAACTTATGCCATTTTCATGGAACAGAATCCAATACAGCAACAAAATACAAGAACTAACAACAAGATGCATTTCAAAAAGTGTTCAAGTGACGACAAAGCAAAAGGGAAGAATGATACGCCCTTTCTGGTACAATGTAAATACAGCTTAAACTAGGAAACATTGTTTCAGATATATGAGAAATACACAGAAAGTCCCGGGAATTAGAAATATAAAATTGAAGATAAAGCTTACTCCATGAAGAGGGTAAGCAGTGATGGATGGGGTACTCTGCAGATCCAGTATCTCTTCCATGCTTTATAATATTTAACAATTATGGCACAGTATTAGAATTTGGATATTGCCACAGGGATGCTATTTCATGCATATAATTATGTGCTTGTATGAATCTCTTTATAGAAGTAGTTTTTAAAAACAAGCAGAATACTGTAAGTCAAAAGACATGTTAGCTGTTTCATTCTAATTTCACAATTTTTTTCAACTTTTACAATGTTTGCATACCATGTGACAATATTTTATCAACTTAATAGAGTATAGCTAGTTATTCCTAGTTGGAATTTCTGTAGTCAACTTTCTAGACAGAAAATAATTTTGTTCCCAGCAAATGCTGAATTCCTCTTTCAGGAATGAGTTATATTCAGAGGCATTCCAAGGAGAAGGGCTTTGAAAACTTAGCCAGATGACTGCTTCTTAAGCCATTTTTGCAGCAAAGTTTTATTTTATTTTCAAATTAATTCACCCAAATTTCTTTTAAATAAAGAAATATATAAGTGGATTGTCTCTGTTTTGTGAATTTTCTTTCTGACTGCAGAGTTTAGGGCTCTGTGGAGAATCGGTTGATACCACAATGAGGCTGGGAACATAATACTAGTTGAAATTGAAAAATACAATTTGAACTGAGCAGGAATATTTTGAGGAGGATTAAAGACCATGATTGTCTCACTATAATTTTTTAAAAGTTTAAAAAACATTATGTTTTTCATTTCATCTTCATCTTTGTAAGGTGGGATGGAATCTTGGCATTGTTTTAATTTGCATCTCTTAATGACCAATGTTGTTGAACATTTTTTCATATATTTATATGTCACTTGTATTTCTTCATCTGAGAAGTGTATATTCATTTCAGATGCCCATTCTTGGATTGGTTCTTTGAATTTTGGAGTCCTGATTTTTTTCAATTCTTTATATGTTCCAGGTAGAAGTTCTTTGTCTGAAGGACAACTGGCTATAGCTTTTCCAACTCTGTGGGTTGTCTTTTCACTCTGTTGATAATTTTTGTTGTTGTGTAATACTTTTTTAATAAGGTGAGATCTTATTTGCTGATTATTTGTAATATTTCGCCTATAGACTGTGTTTTGTGTATGATGTCTCTGCCTATACCAATGTCCTTAAGATTTCTACCTATTTTCTCTTCCCGTAGTTTTAGTGTTTCTACTTTAACATTTAGATCTTGGATGCATTTTGACTTTAGTGCACGATGAGAGATGGGTCTAGATTTAATCCTTAGCATGTGGAAAGCCGGTTTTTCCAGCACCATGTATTAAAGAGGCTATCTGTCTTCCAGTGAACATGTTTGGTTCCTTTGTCAAAGATAAGGTGGCTGAGTACCTTCACTGTATTTTTGATCATCCCTTGTAGGTCAGCCTGAGTCACATTGTTCCAGAGAGCAGAGAAACACTTTAAGGCCAGTAGAATCAAAAGAACACAGGAAGCATTCAAGAGTTCTAAGACGGCACATTTGGTATCAGAAAGAATGACTTCGATGCCCTGAACTACACCAGTTAAATCAGAATCTACAGGTTGCAAATATTTCTAAAAACAAAGCAACACCTCTAAACACACAGGGAACCAGTGCTCAAGGAAGCTGCTTGAGCATAAATTAATGTCTTAAGTAACATTAAATATCCAACTAAATTAAAAAGCAAAAACAAGTGACCCAGAGAGATGTTTCATGACTTTCTTTGCTCCCCAGGCTAAAATTTCAAGCTCACTGATGGAGGCCTTCCTTCATGTGACACTTTTATCTTGTCTAAGGAAACCCAAGCAAAGGACTTGTCTCCCCCATCAGACTTCATGAGTTCTTTATGCAAACTGGTCTGTATTCCTACACCTTCTATCTGTTGAGTTTTCCCCCAGCCAGGCATTGGAAATCTAGGGCCTATGCCTTCTCCTGACCACATGGAAGTGTGTGGTGAGCTTTCAGATATTTCTTTATCAATTCCAGGTTACTCATCTCCAGTTTCTTAAACTCTAGATCATGAAATAATTTTTGTTTTCTTGTAACCAGGGCCCATTGGGTAGAATAGATTCCAGATTATCTTTCCCTAGTCTATATTATATGTTTAAAATTTAGAATGGAAATTATGTGGAACATGGCCAATATAGCATAATGTAAAATTATTGTTAATGCTTGTTAACATATCCCATATGATCATTTGGCTATATATGTTCATAAAAAGAAGCACTTTGCATAACTTTAAATTTGTAAATCTGGTGCTACTCAGTAATAACTGTACAGTTTAAAAATTTCCAATAAAAAGGGTAAAGGAACCCATCATGGGGGCATTTTACAAGTGTTGCGAGAGGATAGAAATATGATGTATGGATGTAGATTTTGTTTCCTTTCATGTCATGCAATCAGTGCCATAGACTTAATGCTCTGTAATTGATGCTGAGAATGTAGCCATCTTCTCCCTTCCTAAAAATAACTTGGCAGGTTGTTAGTGAAATAATTATCCTATTGCATCCTTGAAAAATTAATTTGCTGTATTTATTGTTAGTTTTTAAATGCATGAATAAGAAACAAGAACAGTATGCAAATTTAATTAATCATAGGATTGTTGAATATTCTTTATTGGAAACCTCTGAACTTTAGGTCAGTTTTAGATGAGGGCTCATGCACTGCAAAGTGTTTCAAAACAAGAACCAGAATTGGGTTGTCTGGTGCCTCAGTGTATGCTGTATCCAAAAAAGATGAGCTCCTTTAGGTCTAAGAAGAAAGGGACAGCTGAGACTAACTGCTTCCCCTAAAGGACACACTTCATACATCTGAAATGATTAATATGCTATTTTCACTATACTACATAAAAATAATGACCATCAGAGAAGGACCACTTAAGATCCATTCTGAATGATAATAGCTTATGCCTGCATTATCTTTATTATGCAATGTTTTTGAAGATTTCAAGCATTTAAAATTATTATTTACTGCTGCTTAAAAACTAATTGATTTGCTAAAATAGCCACACTGCCGAACTTGGCTAGAAATGAAAAAAGAATGGGTTTAAGGAATAATAGCAATAGTGGGAGAAGAAGGAAATGAAGGTTTTGAAGGACTGAGAATTAAAGGTTGTTGTGTCACAGGAAACGTTTCATGTATTCAACAATTCTTAAAATTAGAAGTATTTTATGAACCAGGTATTGCGCAAGATGTGAAATATAATGCATAAGACAGAGTTGATTTTGGATCTCATGTGGTATACAGCCTGGTGGGTAAGATGGTAAAAAAATTAATGAATTGCTGTTGGTATCCCTGATACAAATGATTTTTTGACTTTTGTTAGGAGGGAAAACCATGTGGCTTAATGCATACTTTCCTACTGATCTGAGATGGAGAAGAAGCCCTCTCGGACAATGAATCTTAGTTAAATGGAAATCAGAGAGGGAAGTCGAAAGAGAAAAATGCAAAGGGAATTTTCTTCAGATGGAAGGAAAAGTACCTGTAAAAGACATGGGACCAGATTGGCGGGGTCAGAGAAGTATGTGTGCCAGTGCAGAGTGAAAATCTGTCAGAGAGACACAAAGTGAGACGAGAACGCTAGGCCACCCAGGTTCCCCAGCCTCAAGTAGACTTTGAAGTAAAAACGGTGACAGTGACTAGAGATTTTAAAGTTAGTGATATTTAAAAAAATAATAAAATAAGTGGCATTGTTATATAATAGAGTTTAAAGTATCATTTTATCTACCCTAGATTGAAAGGAGAGGAAGTTTACTTTTTGCATTGTTAATTCTTTCTCTGCTAAGTGAACTTGTGAAGTATATTTGGTAACTGAGCCTTGGAACATATGATGTTAAAGTCAAGGAATGGAATTAAATAGTTTTGAAGACATCATTGCTCAATTCTGTGACCTGAATTACCCTGAAATTCTTGCTTTGTGCCTGTATCTTGGCAAATTTGATTTTCTTTAAATGATAGCAATAACTCCTACACCAGCACTTAAGATAATTTGCTTTTTGAGAACCATGTTTTAAAAGTATGAATGTCAAAGTCAGTTGTGACTTAGAAAGGAGGGAACAGAATTATCATGTGTGTAGATAGTGTGTTTGTCTCTCTAGATAAACTTAACAGCACTTAAAGACAATAAGAACTGTGAAGAGAGCTCAGAAAGAAAGCTGAGTGCAAGCAGATCTTGAAAGCACTTAGATGCTTCTCTAATGCCATGCTAGGAAGAACCAGGCAGCAAACAAACAATAACAGTTCACAACAGCAAAATGCACCTGTGGTGAGTGGAATGGTGCCCCTTCAGAACTCATGAATTTGATCATATGGATAGATTTTAAAAAATTTTTTATTGTAAAGAGAATAAAACCAAACAAAATGAAACAGAATCAAGTCAATCAAAACAAAACAATCAAAGTGATACAGGGCTCCAAAACAAGAAAATAGGATATTAGGAAATCAACAATGGCTACCATAATGCCTCCAAAATAGCTGCCCATATCATCAGGCATAATAAAATCAAATAGAACAGAATAAAACCAATGAAAACAAAACACCTTTATGGATAGGTTTTCTGATGAATTTACTTGGATTATTGTGTAAATTCCAAATCTGATGACAAATGTCTTTGTAAGAGACAGAAGAGAAGACAAAAGTACAAAACAGAAGCGGGGGTTTGTCGTTGCTTCATGGAGAAGCTGACAGCTATGCTGTGAGCATGGTCCTGTGCCTGAGTTGAGAGGTGTACATATTATACAGCAAGGGGCTGAGGATTCTTGCAAGACACTGTCCAGGTTTGCAGCCCTGGAGCAGCCATCCTGCCCATGCATCCCTTCCAAGCACGGCTGAGCCTGCAGGTAACTGCACCTCCTGACTGCTGCTCTCTGAGGGAGCCGGAGCCTGGATGACCAAGGTAAGCTGCTTCTGAGCTCCTGATCCATGGAGAAAACAAGTACTGCTATGGGGTAAAGTGCAATGGTCTGCAAGGTCATTAGCATCAACTTCCTTCCTCTCTCCTGCTCTTATATTTTCTCTTCTCCTGTTCCTTTATTTCCTTTACTGTTTCTCCTTTCAAGTGTCTCTCACATCCCTTTTTGTCCTGTCAATACTTCTTCTCCCCTCTCCTGTTTTAAACCTCCCTTCATCCCTGCCAAAACATAATTATTTCATGCTGGGCACCACAGAACAATGGATATTAGAACAAACAAAAATCCTGTCCTGCTCTTAAAAGGTGATTTGGTTCTTACCAGGTATGGACACAAAAACACATCACAAGTGTCATTTTGGAAATTGCATGATGAATGCAGGAAGCGGCAGCACAGAAAAGGGAGATGTAATCGTTTCTGGGGAAGCCAGGAAAGGTTCATCAGAGGATAGAAAGGGGCAGTGGAGGTATTCAGAGAGGATCCCCACTCCCATAAAACAGTTAAAATACTGAAGAGATCACAGGACCAGGAGAAAGAAGGATTGAGGCGGGGATCATCTGGTAGGTCCAGTTTACCATTATGTGAGTTATCAAGGATAAAGGTGAAATAATACATTATCATTTAATCCAGTCTAACTATTATGGAGGATGATAGTATTAAGGAAAAAGAGTTTAGAGTTTGATTACTTACACTGAACTCTCTAAATTTTGGTTCCTTTTTCATCAAGCACAGCACAGTACCTTGTAAAGTAGGGTGGGGTTTTAAGGAAAAGACTGAAAAAGACTGACACTAGTAGATGCTCATTTAGTGTTGTCCTTGTCCTGTCCTTAATCAGATATTTCATTCCCTACCCACAGCCATTAAATCAGCTGAGTTAAGTCATATTTACATTTCATACTTTTCTCTTTTACTCTCCGTTAGTATATCAAGCAAAGACATGCTGCCATATCAAGGTGTATTTTTCTCCATGTAAATGGTCAACACTTGCATAGTAACCACAGAAACTCTCAGTGTCACTTGACTGTAGGGAGAGCGTGGCTACAGGATGGGAGGAAAACAGACAACCTTGCTGAAAGCTAGCCTGTCAGGGACTCCTTTCCTGGCAACAGTGACCCTGCATGTGACTGTGTTTCAGGGCCTCCGGAATATTTTTGCTGAAAGCATTTCCTGTGGATAGTAATACCCCCAAGGAGAGCGATTTCAGGTCAGTGAGTTTCTCATTTGTTGGAATTCACTGAAGTCACATTTGTAGTCTGTTGTGACCTTCTCACCCTTTGAATTTTTCAGGAGAGATGCTGTTGGGTAAATACCAGCAGTGCTTCGTTTTTCTCTGTGAGATGCTATCTGTGCAGGTGAGTTTATGTGTATGTCTTACCTTCCTCAGCTGTGTTCTCAACTTCTCATCTTCAAATATTTTTACTCTACTTTTCCAGTTCTGTCTTTTCTCTCTTCTTTCTGTTTATGATTTTAATTTTCTGGCTGCCAGCCTCTTAGTCTCATTGGAATGCCATCCAGTTCCCAGGTAGGTGTAGAGGTAATGTGCTGATGTTTTCCTCAGTTATGTTTGCTTCCCTAGTATCCTTTGTGGAGGAGAAAATATAGAGAATTTTGGCCAAAGTTCACCCACTGAGTTTTGGGAAGAGACAGATGTGACTTCCCTGGATGCCCAACTTGATTCTGCTGATTGGCTTACTGGAAAAAGCCTATGAGTGGGAGCTGGGATTTTGCCCTTCAATGCTGATTTTTATAGCTTGGATCAAAGGTGCAATTAGAAGCAGAAGCAATGTTAGAGATAATTATGTCCAATCTGCTCATTAGAGGGATAAAAATTTGAGACCACAGAAAATGTATTGTTTATCCACAGTATTACATGGAAAGTAGCAAAGAGAGAATAAACTTTTTGCTTAGATTCGTATTTTGATTTGGTATAAAGAAAATAGATGTTTTGTTAGATAGGCAGGGTTTTGAATTCAAGTTCTGATCCTTGCTGGTGACATTGTTGACATGAATTTGTTGACAGGGTTGTTGCATAGATTGGAGATAATTTATGTAAAACATCTCACACATTATTGACCTTCAATAAAAATTAGTATAACCAGTGACCAAGGGCTAGTACATGCAGAAAAACTCATTGAAAAACCAACTCAAGAGACAAGAGAATACATTTTATTAACTGATTAACAGTCAATGTCAGGAAGCCATATATAATCTTCCTGAAGGACCCTTTCGTGTATGCGTATGTGTGTGTGTGTGTGTGTGTGTGTATGTGTCTAAATTTTATTTCACAAATTGAGTTGCTTTTCAACCTGATTTCTATTTGAAAGAAAAAACACGTTGAACTATGTAAGTTCTTTAAACTATCCTCAGAGATTACCTTAAAACCTACATAGAGTCAGCATTTTTATTTCTCTTTGGAGAGGACTTTGAATTACCGCCAAGGTTTTAGGAGTAAGAGTAACTTACTAGGTTATCTGTGGTTCTTTCTGTAAATAATTCACGACCTAGGAAAATGAGAGGATGCTAAATTCCTCTAGCCCTTGATCCTCCTCTATGTATCATAAGATTCAACCCTTATGTAAGACTTAGCTGTTCAGGAAGCACTTGGATGATTTCCTTTTGGGTTCTTAAAATAATCTTAAATATCTTAAAGTAATCTTAAATAAGTAGAAAAGGGAATGATGATATTTTTCCCATTTCATAAATGAGAAAATTCATCTGTGAGCACCTACATTCCTATGGCAGCTGCTGACCTCCAAGTGTGCTCTCCAGCGTGGTGTGTTATGGTGTCATGGTTGTGTGCTCACAGGCCTGGCCAAACCTGCGTGGTCCAAATGGGCCTCCCTCTTTGCCCATCTCTTCTGTCTTTACCCCTTATATTGTGTAGAGTAACCATGAGGTGCTCCTTGCAGCTGACCTCCCATCACTCTATAGCTGGGCTATTTTGTAGATTAAATGGGTTCATAGGTGTAAAAATGCTTGTAAGAGTGGCTACCCTGTGGTTACTCTAAAAGAAGAGACTTTCTTTCTTTCTTTCTTTCTTTCTTTCTTTCTTTCTTTCTTTCTCTCTCTCTCTCTCTCTTTCTTTCTTTCTTTCTTTCTTTGTTTAGGAGTTTCTAGTTCCTCTACTTAAAAAAAGCTTTTTGTCCCCTCTGTACTTAACTCTTATATACTCTTCAAAAGCTTTCTGATGGTTACTCTTAATTGTCCTGTTGCCTGAGAGCTATCTCAGGGGTTAGTTAAGCCCACTTCTGGCGTGTCTGGCACAGTCATGGAAGCCTGACCTAGATCACCATGTGTAACCCCTCTCCCCTTCACCATAGCACTTTTCAGTTCTGCCTCTTGGTTGCTGCAAAGTGAGGAGCTTTGCTGTGTCACATTGCTACGGTATGATATCTCTGCTGTGAAGCCAGCCTTCCAGGGACTGCACCACTGAAACCATGAGCCAGAAGCAAACCTGCTCTACGTTCTCAGTGTCAACATTTTGTTCCTATGATGGGACACCTGACCAATACAGTCTCTGATGGACCATCCCTTCTTGTGAAAGAGTCAATCGTTCTATACAAACTGGATTATCTGACCTTGTGTCTATTTATACTATTCCTTCATTAGTGCAATCCTAGTACTTCTCCCATGGATTCACCACTTTGTTATCACTTCCATCTCTCTTTCTGGTTATTGGAAAGACATGAGTTTCATGTTTACAAGTTTGCGCCTCCTTGAATTGCATACTCTGTGACTAGCCTAGTATCTCTTGAGAAATGCTTATCAGAAATACATTGGCCAGAAACGAACTATCTTTTTTAAACAAAGAACTAAAAGCTCAATGAGAAACTAAATTGTGTCTTGTTCTCTTTGGGTTCTCCACAACTCGTATAGCACTGGGCCTTGATTTACAAGACACTTGTTTTTTCCTGGTTCCAGGCCTGAAGTTATCTTGGTATTGTAGCAACCATCAAGATCCACACAACTGCTGCCTAGAACTTTGTGTTCCCAGGCAAGTGACGATCATGAGGTGGGATCTTGGTATCATCTGATAAGAGGAACCAGATGCCCCAGACTTTTTTCTCACTAAGGGATACAAAGTTCATATGGTCTCTGTTTCCATTGCTTCTTTCAGGCAGAAAGGTATTCTCTCTTATGATCATGTAAGCTACTCTGCTTGTCTTGAAGGAGATTAATTAGCCATGAAGGCAGATTCTACCTGGGCTCTCTGATTTGGGTATAGTAATGGTATTTTGGTACTAACTGGAGACAATGCAATTGATTTAGAACATATGTGGATTTCTCAGGAAATCCTCTGTAGAAGTCATCAATAAGAATAATTAGGAAATTCTGTTTTCAGGCTGACATAAATATAACCATGTGAATGAGTTCAGCATTAAACATGAACATGCTTCCTGCTGGGGATCTCCAAACAATCCATAAATTATTTATCTAATTATTTCTTGTAAAGATGTCAGAAATAATAAAATGCTTCAAACAGATTTGCAAATGCATGAATTTGGACTTTTAAAAACGTGAAGAGTAAATGCATGTTTACATATTTTCTTCCCTAAAACCAATGAAAAAGAATAAAAAATGACAAAAGCTAAAGAAAGAATTAGAAAAGAAACATCAATCTTGAGTCTAAAGAATTAGCATTGCAGAAGAGTAACTCTGAAGAATATTTGCCAAGTAATGTATCATTGGGAACAAACTGAAAGAAAATATTGCCTGCTAAAATTGTTAATTACCTCCTGATCATCACAACACTGTTCCAAAAAGTAATGGTAGTAGATGACATTTTTCAAGGAGAAGAAATAATTTTGAAAAGATTGGAAAAAAATCATTGTATTTGTATGTGAAATGAGGCTCCAATTAGAAAAGAAAAATAAAATGTTTTAAAAAATAAAAACAGCTAATTTAATAAGAGAGCTGATGTGTTAAAACAATTTGTACAAAAGCTTCTCCTTAAAAAACCTCAGTGACATAAAGCTTTCATTTTTTATTAAGATATATACTTAGTAATCCTTAAGTTTAATATGAGCCCAATAAGATATCAATTCCATATTTTATGGAACTAAATTTAAAAAATGAGAATGGATGACAAATGAAGCATCATGGGAAAAGAGAATCTAAACCTATTAGATATTTCAGTGTACTACAATGCCATACAAGAGTTAAATGCTGTATGTTAAATTGAATACAGAGATATGAACAGAGACAGTTACTCAATTATGTGGAGTAATGAGTCCATGAATGTATTTGTTATATGTGGTAAAACCATACATGAACAATGTTTAATAAAATATATTTGAGCAACTAGTGAACTACTTGTTTAAAAAGTACTAAACTGTATCTTCTGCTTTACATTTATCTTAAAATCATTTTGCATTAGGTTTCAGTATTCAGATATGACAATCATAAGAGCATCATTAAGAAATGAGGCAAGGGATTAATAAGAAAATATAGGCCAAAATCCCTGTGGAAAAAAATGCAAATTTGACTTGACAATAATTTGAAAAAATTTCTCTGTGGCGCAGCTATAATCCAAGTTAAAAGATAAACAACAACTGTTCCCACACATCAAGAGAAAGAGCTTAATTTTTATGTATAAACATCAAGATGCTTAAAATTTTTTGTGAGTACAAAATCTCTTAAAATCAGCAAGAAAATGATAAAAAACCTCAATGGCAAAACAGGAAAATGATAAAAACAGGCAATTGAAGTACAGAAAGAAATGCAAATGGTTAATATAAGCCATGAACACAAAAGATTCTCAGTTTCACTTGTACAAAGGTTAGCTGATACTGTTCATAATTAGATTGACAAAGAGCCAATAATTTAGCAATACATCATATTGAGTAGAATAATTGGATAATTGATTTGTGGAAGATTGGATATTCTGTTTGACACAGATTCTTTAGAAGGCATTATCTTTAAAGCTGAATTCATTTTGCTTGGGCAGCATTACCTTTAGATATTCATTACATAAGTTAAATTTATATGAGTCTAAAGTCATGTATAAAAGTATGCACATTTTCATTCTGTTTGTAGATTAGTTACAGAGATTCTGTCTTATTTAAATCAACTGCTTTTCAACAATCTATAAATCTCAATGCTTATTGTAACAGAAGTTAGATAGGTATTCTCAACTGTTAAGGAGACTCTTCCAAATAAATTATTTAAGGATATGTCTTAGTCACCTTCTCAGTTGCCGAGACAAAGTGACACCTGTGACTTAAAGGAATGGGGGGGTTTTCTTTTGCTCACTGTCATGACTCTGAGTCTTTGCAAGATAGGCAGCATCGTGGTGGAGCCTTGGGCAGAGGGGACCTGCCTATGTCGAGGTGACCGAGAAAGGGAGGGAGGAGAGGAAACCTCCAGGTCACGCCCTTTCTAACCGCCTCTTTGGACCAGACCCTACCTATTAAAAGCAAGTCAGCCTCACGGTCCTTGTTTTTCAGTCACCTTCCCAGAGTCTTTGCTGTGAATGCATGAGACCTATGGGGGACATTTTCCATCGGAATCATACTAGGATGCAACTTATTCTCTTACCGGCTTTTTTTCAGTACTAGTGATGAACCTAGCATCTTTGCACTAAACTATATTCTCAGCCATTTTTATTTTTTATTTTCAGACAGGGTCTTATGAAGTTGCTAAATCGCCCCCAGGTTGGGTGCTGGGATTACAGGCATGTGCCACTCCAGCTGAATTCTCCAACGATTTTTAACATTGGAATTCTAAGATCACAAAAAAGCAAAGGGCAAATGTGGTTATACAAGTTATTTAATGAGACTGCAAAAAGGCTCAGATAAATTTTGCTTAATTTATACTAATAAGGTGTCAATTACATCATATATTCATTCAAAAGGAAATCTAGAAAATTTTGCTTACTCATTTACCAATGGGAAAAATAAACAGATTTAATAAACACCTGTCTATTTTATTCCATAAGTAAGAATAGGAAACTAGGCCACATTTTTAAAATAAAATATATCTGTAAAAGAATGATTTAAAATACCATGTATCTCTATACAATAAGCTGCAAGGCATGTTTTAATAAGAATAAGACAAAAACGAATACAAAGGATTAAAAAAACAACAAATTCCTCAAGGATAATTATAAAAGTAGATACACTGTTCTACTTCCTCACCTGAGAAATGACAGAGACATCAAAATTATGAAATATTAAGGATAAAGAGATTAAAGATACTAGAAGAGTACAAACCAAAAGACTTCATCCCAAGTTTATAAATCTAAGAAGATTACCACTGTCCCCAATGAGAAGTAGAAAATTTGAAAAGACCAATGATTGGGAAATTAGGAAGATAGTTATAGATATGCATAGGAGAGATGATGTCCTGGAGCAAGATACTTGTCCAGGGGAGTTTTAGTTTATCTTTAAAGAATATATAATGATAAAATTTCTTTTCAAATAAAACTAGAGCAGTGAGGTAAATGTATGTGGTAGAATTTAATGAGTTAAATAAATTTCTATATTGATATACAAAATTTAAAAAGAAGGTACCTATGGAATTCAGAATCATGAATCTGGATAGGAGAGGAGGAAAAATTGTTTTTATTATATGCCACTTTAGACTTTCACTTCTATGGTCAGAAACCCAAAATTAATTCCACTGAATTAAAATGAGGACTCCACGGGACCCTTTTCCTTTAAGAACCTCTGAAAAGAAGTAGAAGGGTTGATTTTCTTGATTTTCCTGAGCTTGTAGTTTCCTCTCACACTCTTTGGGTGATGGCCCCGTTTCATCTTTGAAAAGGAAGCATAGCCAAGTCTTTCTCACACTGGGTGACACTCTGACCTTCCTGGTTTCCCGCTTTCATTTACAAAGGCCACTTTAATCATACTAGGATCACCCAGATAATGCAAAGTTCTCCCCATCACAGGATCAGGATATTAACCATGCTAGTTCCACAGCAACCACAACCTCCCTCCTCTCTGCCTTTTATGTAGCATAACATACTCACAGGTCTCAGGAATAAAGTTGTAGATATTTTTGTTGGCCAGAAAATAAGGTAACTATTTTAATATGTTGTGTATTTCTTAGCATTGGCACTAGCTCTAGCTTATGTAACTACTAATATTCTACTTGGAGCAGAAATTTTGGAGTTTCTAAAATCCAAATATTTAGTTATTAGGCCTCCATAATAGCTCTGTTATGGGAGCAGTTATATGGCTATCAACAAACAGATAAAGAAACGTGGTACTTATACACGGTGAAGCACTACTCTGTTTTGAAGAAGGTTAAACTTGAGTCATTTTTAGGAAAATATATGCACGTTGAAATGCATCCCACTATGAAGTCAAACAAATCAGCCAAGCTCAAAGATTGCATGACTTCTCTTATGAGAAACCCAAATAAAGAGCAAAATAAAAAATTAGATGAGAGAGAGAGAGAGAGAGAGAGAGAAATAGATCTTTTGTAAATGGGAAGGGAATCAAGAGAAAGAAGGGAGAGAGAGGGAAAAAATATATTTAAAGTGAATTAAGATGATACGTATGTACTGACTCCCCACCATGAGTGCAACTTTTATGTACTACAAACATGTACTAATAAAAATAAAAAATTTTTAAAAAGGGAATTGTCTCCTTTTTAGTCTTGTTGGCATATAAATCTTTGTGACAGACCAGTGATCAGGGTAATAGAGAAGACAGAGACTAGAAAATCTGGCTTAGTAACTCAGTGATGTGGAAGCTGAGGCAGGAGAATCACTGTGAGTTTGGGGCCAGACAGTGCTACGTAGTACATCCAAGGACAGTAAAGTCCTGTCTCATATAGAGACAGGGAGAGGGAGAGAGGGAGAGAAAAGGAAAAATGGAAAAGAAAGGAAAGGAAGGGAAGAAAAGAAAAGAAAAGAAAAAAGAAAAGAAAAAAAAAGACAAGAACGGAAAAGAGCAAAGGTTTCAGCTTGAGATAGGGAGTCAAGGCCAGATAACAGATTTTCCATAGTCAAGGCCATAATCCAAGCATTAGAAAACATCCACGCAATTTCAAATTTAGGCTCAGTACAGCCAGAAGCACCAAAAGGCTCTTGAAAACCTGAATTTGGTAATGCACTTCACAAATATTTATTGAATGAATGGATTCATGAAGGAATAGATAGATGAGCCCTTAATGCTTAAATGAATAACTTTCCTTCTTTCTTCTATTTTTAGTGTTAGAGACAACAACTGGAGCTACCAAAAGTAGGTTGTTCATGAATTCATATTGTGTAAAAGCATTTATCTTGCCTTAAAAAAACTAACAGATAGCAATCAGTAGACATTTGATCTTTTTTGGTGCCCCATAATTTACCGTGGTTAGGATCATCTTTCATAAATAGACACTACTTCATGGAAATTTTCCTGAAAACTGGCAGTTTCTCTAACCCTGACGGTATGTTCCAGAAAAACTGGGCTTCTTTTAAATTCAAACACATGTTAAATGCTGGACACACACACACACACACACAGGTGCAATTTTTCTGGTAAAGTACAGAGGCTTCTAAAATGACCCGAGAATAATCTACTATAAAAATAGTGGCTATACACTCTAAAAAACATCAGAGAAAAACCCATTATGCTCTGTATAATCATTTATATATGCAGGATATTTAAATAGTTACAAAATGTTTATAGTTTTAGTACGATTTGGGTAGATTTTGATTATCTTCCTTTTTCTTATTTTTATGATGTTTTAAAAACTAACGTGTATTCATCATGTCATAAGAAAAATCTTGTGACATTAAAAGAAGATAATTACCTTTCTCTTATCAGTGCTCTGCCATCAGAAGTCCTCACACACAAAGCTTAGCAAATAAGTAAATCAGTGCATGTGTTTTCGGGTGCCTTCTAAGCTTTCTCTGCCCACTACATTCTTACTTTCTTTTTCCAGAAGTCGTTGTACATTTCTCTCCTATGAGCTTCTCATATTTAAATTACACAACTATTCTGGGAACAGAATTTTTCTGATTTTTCTCTGCCCATCTTTTGAAGTTATATCTGCCACCTTCTTTCTTAAACTTCAAAAAACTTGCTTCATGTAGCCATTAATCGGTGAATGAGAGCCTGCCTGTAGTTGGCTTTATCTCTTAAGAGGCAGTGTAGGCCCTTGTGTCATACTCCTAGTTTGAGTCCTTGTACTGGCCAGATGACTTCAGAGAGTTCACCAGATGACTTCATCTTCATTTATAAGGATTCTGGGCAACAGAGGCTACACAAATCTGATGAGTAGCGAAGTGGAGTTCAACACAGAAGTTGTTTGCAAAGTATGAGCTCGGAGTAGCAAAGTCGCAGAGCAGCTTTCAGGACCTCCGGCTTAGTCTTAGCCAGGCACCATTGCACAAAGACCACAGCACTGACCTGGAAAGAAAGAGAACTGTTCAAAAGGAGAAGATCTGTGATGGATAAGTTGGGGGTGCATTTAGTTCGTCCTGTTCCTACAGGAGAGGTACAGAAAATAAAAATCCTCCTCCCTTATGTCTCCAAGTGCTGGTTCTATTGTTGTGAACCCCCCTGGCACTCGAGGGCCAGGACACACATGGGAATCTCTTGGCCTCCAGAGGACAAAGTGGTCACAGCGGAACAGGGAATCAGTACCAGTGGAGGAGGAAATGGAAGAAACCTGGTTAGCATTCAGATTCCTTGACCTTGGTTGCTTATCTTGTATGGGGAAGGGATAAGCAAAAAATAGTCCTTTGCTCACAGAATTGTGAGGACGGAATTAGTTACCCCACATCAACACCAAGCACAACGATACTGAGCAAAAATTTAAAGTACATGTGGTTTTTCTCCACTCACTGAGGCCTCTTTTAACACGTGTATTCTGCTTTCTGCTTTACAACCTATTGCTTGCCTTGAACTTTTACGAGAGTTCACCATGATCTTTGACTTCTAGATAGCACCTTTCTACCTTGTTTTTCTGCCTATACCTGCCCATCTTGTCCTTTTCTTCTGTCCATGATTGCAGTTTGTGGTTCTGGCCTAGATTTTCCAATGTCCGTTTTCCAGATTGATCAGTTCCTTTGCTGTCTAGAGTTCTCCTTCATTGGCTGTTTAGAAATAATTTAGTTAAAACTTTTGAATGTGTAAGCAAACTTGTTATCCAGACGTTATTTGAAATGCCATCTCACCACCCTGTGTCTCATGCAACTGAGAAAATATAGAGCCTTTGTGTTCTTTTAGCATTGTGTGTGTCATAAAGTATATTCACAGAACAATTTTATTTAATCTGAATGAGTATCTTTAGAAATTGGCAGCTGGGATACAACTACCCCATCTTACATGTAAGGAGCTGAAGGTTCAGAAAGCTGTTGCCTGCTGCCAAATGGGCCATAGTTAGCCAGAATCAGGTTGTAGGTTGGAATTAGTTCTTTTGATTTCATCACACCTTGGCAAATTCCTGATTTAGAGTTAGGGTGGAGTTCAGAGGTCATATTTATGTTTTGTATACTTACTCTGTGTTCAAAACTAAGCTAAATTGCATACATATGTGCTCAATATTGTGGCAGATATTTCTATTAAAAATAAACTGTAAACATTCTGGTGGTTAGATTTAGTAGAACTTGGACTCTGTATCTTTGAAGACTTATGTAAGTCTTCTTCTAACATAGCTTAGATGGTCGGGGTTTGCATTACTTTTAGTGACAGTGCAAAAATTACACAATTACCCTTTTTAATTTTATTTTTCATGGCTTATGGTAAAATTTAGAATATATATTTATAAGATGTTTTATCTTTAAGGAATTCATTTATTTCAACATATTGGGAACCCAGAGATAGAGCAACATATATACATAGTCAAATTACTTTTTTAAACAAAAGTGAAAAGGCACATAGATAGGAAAATGTCCATTTTAAATGAAACTTATGTATTCACATCAGAAAGGAAGTATTTATCTGTAACTTAGACTCTATACAAAATTTAAATTCAAAATGTATCCCTTACCTAACTTCAGTTTATAAAACTATAAGACTTTGAGCAGAAAACAGAGAAGAAAACTCTTTGAGAGGTTAGATTAGGCAAATATTTCTTTCAGTGTGATACCAAAAAACACAATCTTTAAAAGAAAATAATGATAAGTTGAACTCAGTCAAACTTAAGAACATCTGCATTTTAAAGACACACTGAAAAAACGAGTGGAAAACCATAGACCAGGAGACAGTTTTTACATATACTCTTTGAAAAAGGACTGCAATATACAAAGAACTCTCAATACACAATAATAAGAAATCAAACAAGCCAATAAAAAATCAGCCAAAGTGTTGAACGAACATAAGAGCCTAAACTTTCTAGCATGGTTAGTTGCTAAGGAAATATACATTGAAGTCAAAAAACAGTTTTACATAACTACTGGAATGTTAGAACAAAGAAAAAAACAGAATGCAACAGCGTCAAGGGTACAAGAGTACTGAGCTCCAGAAACTCTCCCACACTGTTGATATGAGTGTGAAATGATACATCAACTTTGAAAAAATAAAAGATTGGCAGCTTATAAAAGCTTTAGTAGCCTAGACTTCTGAAAGAGTGGCAGTCACACTGCTCAGCAAATACCAAGTCAAATGAAAGCCTATGCTCATGCAAAAACCTGTGATTATTTTGTTCCTTATTATCTTAAGCTGGGGAAACCCAAATAGCCATCACATAGTGAATGGATAAAAATAAATATGGCATATCCATATAACAGGTTAGTACTCAAGAGTATGGAATGAAATACCTATGCACATAACACCACACATGATTTTCTCAAAGCATCATGCAAAATTAAAGAAGACATATTTGAAAACACTAATTTTGTTATAATTCTGATTGTATGGCAATCTTGAAAAGGCAAAATTTTAGCAACAGAAAACATATCAGTGGTTGCCAAGTTCCAGGAAAAATTTTAATCATACTGAAATTGTTCTTTGCCTAGATGGTGGCCATATATATGCATGAATGTATACCTTTGCTAAAGTTTGTGGAATTACGGGATAAACTGTGACTCTTAGCTCTATTTTTAAAAATTTAAACAAGTGAATTATCAGTCTTTTGGAAAAATAAACAAACAAGGAAGAAAACATATGGAAAAAAAAACAGAACAATGAGTTGAGAGGCCACTGAAAAATCGTGAGTAGTCAAGAGTGATTCTGTGAAGATTCCCAGTGAGGAACGGTCTCCCTAGCCTTATAGCCCTGGCTTTGAGCCAGCCCTACAAGTCAGGGTAGGGCTTTGAAATCTGTGGAGATTAGAACCTGGGGTTCTGCAGAACACATACCTCTCAGGAATATTTCTAGACAGGGTGGGGCTGAGAGAGGTGTTAGCCCCTACCTCTCTCTCTTTGTTGTACGTAAATTTTCACAGGAACTAATATGGTGCATTTCATTTAGAGAGGAAGTTTTACTCATGGAAGCCATGTATGACTCAAAAAGAGTTTCAGGACTGCTGATCCAGATACATTCTCCCCTAGTTGTAGCAACAATTTATCCCGAGTTAGGAAATAGCAGAGCTGCCTCTGGAATGGGGTTATCACCTTCTGCAGGACCAGGTAACCTAAATAAGCAGGAAGAATGCTGTGCAGTGTCACCTCTTTGGAAGACTCTGACCGCCATCACACAGGTGGGTATACCTGAGACACCACAGATCTCCTCCCTCACCCTCACTCTGGCCCCTGCCTCCCTTCTGCTCTCCTTCTCGTCTACCTTCTTCTCCTCCTCCTTCTCTTCAGCTTCTTCCTCCTCCTCCTCCTCTTCTTGTGATGGTACTAGAGCTTGAATCTAGGACCTTCTTACTGACAACATCCTCAGTCCTTTTTATTCTTTTTTTGAGACAGAGCTTTGCTAAATTGCCTATACTAGATTCAAACTTGGGATCCTCCTGCTTCAGCCTCACAGTGGTGGAATTACAGTCTTATACTGTGAACCAGACTTTATTTTTTCTTTCTTTGAAAGAAAATATTTGTAGCCTGCATTTTTCTGTGAAATGTCTTGTTTTATAGAAGTTGTTATTCCATTTCCATTCCTGTTGACACAGTCTTGATGAACTAAAAGCTCTCTGTCTGTGACCACAGGCCAAATTGGTGCTTTTCTGAGTGTGTGAGTCTCAGTTTGAACTGGATTCATGTGCCAGCCCATGCTCATCTTTGCACCTAGAAATCATCTACTTCACTTGAGATGTGAGCTCTAAACCCACAGGAGTGAAAGGTACAGCTGTCTTGTGTCCTCAGGAACATCTGGGGGCAGATCCTCACTGCTGAACCACACTGCTGAGCTCCGGGTGCAGAAAATCCCTCACTGCGTAGACAGTTCACATTCTCTCCCAGTGTTAAATAAACGCCTTGCAGGATAACTGCTCTCCATCAAAATGGCACAGTTGTGACTTGGGAGGCTGTGTAAGGCGCACACTCTTGGAACAATCATTGTCTAGCTACATAACCCTGGGAAATTTTTTAAAAATTTCAAGGCCCCATTTCCCTCAATTACAAAATGAGTATGGAGATACCCAAAACATGAGATGGTTGTAAGGATTAAATCATAAAACATTCTGAGAATAGTGTCCTACCCATTTGTTTTTGGGTCATTTATCTGAATATTTTAATGTTTATTATTATAATGGGTATTAATTATAATAAATATTATATTAATAATCTTGAGCCAGAGCCAGCACTCTGCCAATCACTAGCTAAGTAAGTATGGGTGATTCATACAACTTCTTTGAATCTGTTATCTCTTCTGGAGAGTGGGAAATAAAATATCCAGCTCAAAAAGATTTGGTTCCTTCTTGCCAGTAATGTCATCTTAAGAGCTAGCACAGTTTTTGGCTGTGATAGAACTCAATAAATAACTTTTATGGCTATATCACGTGCTATAGATATAACTTTGTCAGACTTGCTCAGTGATGTCAATTACATGATTACGGTTTCTTTTTTGGAAGGGGTTGTGCTGGAAGCTAGGATGGATCCAAGCACTCACTTCCCCAGTAAGAGACCTGTAGATTCTGATCCTGGACAATTGACCTGCAGTGGATGTCAAGAGAAGATCACTTCGGAGCATCTATCTTTTTCCTTGCAACGCACAGCCGAGATATTTTTCTCCATCAGGATTCTGAGACTAGTAGGGAGCACCGTGGAGACCTTCCAGTCTCTTAAAGATACCAAACTGAGTCCTTGCATAGATGTCCCACTGAAACCTGAGGTTGGGATCAAATGCATTTAAATGTAAACCTTTCTGTATAGGACTGGGCTTAGCTCTGAAACATTTCACAGACCCTGGGCAGCTGCTTAAAGGGACTAAGGCTCCTGAGAGCCTGGCAGAGCAGTGAGTTGTGAAAACGCAGCTTGATGGATTCAACCTATTCATTTAGCACTCTATCTTCCAACACCTCTTGTCATCTTGCACACTACTTGACTTGTCATGAGATGTTACCTGGTCTCCTCAGTGGGAGTGTGGGGCTCTGGAGGTAAGACCCTGATTCTGATGGTCCCATAATCATGGACACATATGAGGTGGGAGAGTTTAAAAGAAATTTCTGTTCACAGTCACCTTCTCCCTAAAGTTTGCTACCATTCATGAAAGGCATTTATGATTATTTGTCCTCTACTTATAGACAAGATAACTTGAACTCATTGAAGTTAAATGACTTTCTTGAAAAAATGGTAGTGCCAGACCTATGAGATTTCAAAAAAGGTACTTAAGCTACATATTAAGCTAACACCTTTTCTGAAGTAGGAGATTTTTAAAAATAATTTGAAGTAGTCTTGCTGCAATTTAGTATAGCTATCTGACAGAAGGGTTGGAACCTATTGTTTGCATTCGTATTCGAAGTATCCCATGTTAAGGTAAATTAGTTTCTAGGATCAATCCAAAGAATGGTGACCCAACTGACTTTTATAACCTCTGTTCTACTAAGTTTCTTTTCATAATTTCCATAGCATTAGCACTTTCTTACCCCTGGACTCTTCCCTGGAGGATATGAATTGCAGTAGATCTGTCTTCAAATATGTGTAAGATCATAGAAGATGATAATAGGGACAGATGATTGTAAAGGTAGAGAAAGGTAGTTAGGTGAGGAAAAACATTTATGTACATATATATCTATCTGTATACCAATATGTATCATAAAGTCATGTTGCATGCTATAAATATGCATAATTTTTGTTTGTCAATGTGTCATAGTAGAGCTGGAAAATATTTTCTGACCACTTCAAGCTGTTACCAGTTTGTGCAGGCTTGACTAGTTGTGGGCAGGAAAATAAAATATTACAGTTAAGGAACCTGAAGGACATAAGAAGAAGAGAGTTACTGTGTTCATAGTTAACAATTTAGGCTCTGAATGTGGACTCAAGTAAACTCACCCCTCTCACTCCAGTGCCATTTGCATCACACCACCCTGTTGCTTACACATTCAAAGAAAGTTTTTTGGAAGGATGCCTGGGGTTGGAGGCCAATATCTGTGGAGGCAGGATCCAGAGGAGAGATGAGGGAAGTGAGGTCATCTCAGCTTTTGAAGCTGAGCTTTGTTGGCCTTGAAACCCAATGCAACAGGAAGCTACTGGACATAGGTCAGGACAGCGATGTGGTTTGAAAGGCTGAAGGCGGAGAAACTCTTCTGCTATAAGGATAGCTTTGAAGGGTGTATTTTCCATATATTTCCCCCAAATAATAACTTTCAAGAAGTGAGAATGTGCTTCTGCTCGTTGCATTAATAAGACTGTGATTTTATACTGCCTGCTCCTGAAAGGAAATTTGAGGAGCTAGATAACAAACTTTTTGAGAGCTACCAAAATGCAAACATCAACAGAATGGAGAAATCCACAGAGGTTGGGGAGATAATCTTCCCAATTTCCTCTCTGGGCACTCATACATATCCTGAATGAATCATTTGGCTCCTCAGAGCAAAGCATTTGGAAAGGATGTCTGCAGCCTTGAGCCATGCCAGTTCTGTGACCGCCTCTTTTCATCTTGTAAGGACAAAATGCCTTAGCACCTCATCGCTAGTGCAGTGTTACTGCTGCAGGAGGAACTGACAAGCCATTGAGGAAGGAACACTGGAGAGCTGGCGTGGCTCCCCAGAGTTCAAGGAGGCATTCAAAAGGAGGTGGTTGAATAAATTTCTCCACATCTGTATCTGCAGACTGGAAACAGCTCAGTCATTGTGGGGGGTAATTCTGAACCCGTGTGTTTTATACTCGAATGACTTGATATCTTAATATTCTCCTGACACCAAACAGTAGCATCCTAGAACTCAACTGTTTATGGTTTCTGTTTTGTGCTAGGAAAATCGAGGTAGTGTCTAACAGAGGAACTATCTTACCCTTGGATATCCAGCAAGTTAGCAATACAGTTAGAAATAAAAGGAAGATTTCCTCATTTGTACTACAAACATGCTGTATTTTTACTCTACACACAGGGATTGAGATTTTCAATATTCCTTCATGTTTTCTTTGTATTTATGTAAGAACTACCACACTATACAACATATAGTAAAATTCTACTAACTAATTTAAATAACAAAAATATCAATGCAAAAATAATTTTAGTTAAAAGTAAAGAATAGACGTCATCAAATCCAACTTCCTTAATTTCCGCATGATTGCTTAAAGGGGTGTGGCAAATAAACATAACTTGCACAAATCAATTAATGACAGAATTCTGCGCATAGCCGAATGCAGTATCCTGATCTCAGAGCAAGTGCTGACCGATGGAGAACGGTTTGTTTCATCACAACCCAAATGCTGGTGTGTGATGTGTTTAGTTCACCATAGTTGCTTAATAGAGAAAGTGAAAAATTTCAAGTGAAACGATTTCCATTTGCCTTTTAAAAGAGACAATGTCTTTAGAAGAATCTCTGAACGTGTGGATAAAAATCTCCCGGTAGGCCAGGGATGTGAACGTCTCAGAGCTGCCCGCTGTGGCACGCGTGCCTTAGGTTTGCCACCGCTGAGCGAGGCACTGTGGTCCTTCAGCACCCGGAATCTAAAGGTGTCTTGAAGTTTATGACATGGGCTATTAGAAATAAGGTTCTGACTTCTTAACCTTTCTAACATAGATGATAATTTAATAAAATTTAGATAGCTGGTTTAGGGGAAATAAATGAGATAAAAAAAAACAAGGGCTGTAAAACACACTCTGGAGTAATGAAGATGGAGCAGTATGATAAATATTCAATTCAGAATGGAATCAATGAGATGAGTCAGGTGATCTGAACCAAATTCTGATCTTAAGGAAGAAAGAAAAGCTACTCTACTGGACAAGAGGAGATTGTTCTAGTGGTTTTGCCAGTGATGCAGAAAATTAAGAGGATTGATTGGTCGAGAGAGAAAAATCTAACCTGAAGCACAAAATAGAATTCCTAAATGATACTGTGATTCAGTGGGGTCATTAGGGATTGGAAGGGTATGATGTATTCTTGTTCAGCTGGTTGGGGCACCTGCTTCTGGATTCTGTGATACTCGGTTGGATGGGCAGAAGTGTAGCCCAAGAATGAGAAGAACGCTGGAAATGTGCCAAGGGGTGTGAGTTCCAGATGGAATGAGGGGAAGGGAAGAGAGGTGGAAGTTGCTCTGTAGAGATTCTGAGACCCAAAGCAAGCTTGGTGGAAATACAGAAAAGAAATGTCTCCGAGGGCATGAATTTGTAATCGGAGACAAAATTTCTTGTTTTACATATAAGAAAACTTGTCTCAGAAGAGAAGCTGTTCCAACTGTTAGGAAGTAACATGCCTCCGACGTGGAGTGGGTGATGCCTTCTGAAGCTGAAGGTGAAGGAAAGTGAAGCTTGTTTGATGAATTAGCAATGTCGGTGTTGATGCTTCTGGGATGAATTAGACTAGAAAATGGAGAAAAAGACTGCACTGCCACCAAACTCTCTGCTGAGCTACACAGACAGGTCAAGAAAGTCACAGATATGGCACGAGAGAGGGTAAGGGTGCCTACCACTACCAGAGAGGGGCAGGAATAGCAGGAAGCTGGAACAAATCACTGTCCAATCAGAGAAGCACCTACACTGGCTGTATTGGAAGTTAATATAAATAAGTCATTGTGAGGGGACCTACAGTTCTGAAAGAGGCCAGGTTCATAATTAGGTTGCATGCTAATACAAACCTACACACAGGAAAAGTTTATTATCATCTTAAATAGGTCGCTGGATCTCTCTCGGTAGGTCTTGATATAAGATAATCTACATGCATAGGTAGGATAAAGGATTATGCCAAACTGGGGCAGTGGTGGTGACTGGTGAGTCCATTCCTGTTATTTCAGTCAGGGTTCTCCAGAAAAACAGAGACAACAGGACATGACAGTTGAGAAACTGGTGGCCTAATTCAGTCTGAGTTTGGAGGCCTGGAAACAAGAGGAATGGATGATAATGATGTAGAGGTGGTGAGATAAGGCAGATGTTCCCATTCAAGCAGAAAGGCAGAACAAAAATGGGCAAATTCTTCTTGCCTCCTTTTGTTCTATTCTGGTTATCAATGACCAGACGATGCCTACTACCACTGGAGAGGACAACTTGCTTCATGAAGTCCTCGGATTCAAATGGTCATCTCACCCAGAAACACTCTCACCAGGACACCAAGAAATAACGTTTAATCTGAGCACCCCATAGTTATTCAAGCAAACAATTAAAATTAACTGTCACCAGCAGGACATATGTGTCATGCACTTTTAACCAGTTTGGGGTTTTTGCAAATGCCCCCAAACATCTCTATACATTATTATGCCACAGACTAAATGCAATGATTACTGAAGGGCTATAGGACATCCCAGAACAAGTAGCCTGAGAGGTTACTGGAGTTGGCTAGAATTGACTAAGACCCTGCCAGGAGAGCTGGAGGAGCACATTCAGTTGAGACGCTGCTGTTTCCCATCGTCTTATCCGCTGGCCCATGGTGGCCTTGGAGAGCTGTCCTCAGCTGGTGAGATGGCATATCTCCGCATTGCGTTAGTTAGAGTGCTAATACATGTTGTTTGTCTCTTCTGTGATTTTAGACTCTGAGAGAGCAGAGGGAGCTTCTTTCTTACACCTTGTGTTTTAAATATAGTCCATGCTCAAAGATCGCTCTATGAGGAGACCTACAGTTCTGAAGAAGGCCAGGTTCAGAATTATATTAAATAAGAACATAAATAAGCATGAATAATAGACAAAGAAGAGCATGCAAAATATAATATTTGATCTTTATGGAACTCTTTCTATGCTTCAAAAATCTACTAAGTACTCGCATACATTAACCTATTGACTATTGGTATGATCTAAAAGAATCACTATTAATTTTCAGCATAATATATGCATTTATGAGAGGTAATTTTACTTTGAAATAAAGATAGCAATCAGTTGTGACAAAACCATACAATGTGATACACATGTGTTATATTATGCTTTGGGGTTATTTGGGTATGTTTATAAATATAAAATAGGAAAATGAGCTTTAGAATATTTGAGAGGTGACTTATAATATTCCATTGTTATCTAAACATTAGAATATGACTTAAAATTTTTCATGTAAAAAATCATGTGCCTAGGTAACAGAGATTAAATAGTTGTAATCCTGTTTATTCTTCTCATTTACATGGCTGTGCCAAGTAACCTTGAGCAGCAGTAAGGAGCCTTTCTTGGTGAGGTGGCAGTAGTGAAGGGGTCAAGAGTCACCACCCAGCTGAATAAGCACCTGTCCTAAGGTAAAGCTCAACAGGTTCAGAGTTATACTCTGGATAATCTCTATGTGGCAAACACAAAGGTCCCCTCATTAATTTCACATATGTTCTTGACCCCTTTAACAAAACAATTGGCTTATTCACCTCCACTCTTTCACAGTGTCCATGAAGAGGATGTAATTTTTAAAACCCTATATTTTATTTATTATGCATTGGTAACCACAGCCAGACTTGACAATGTGAGATTGGGGACAGGTGTTAAAAAGGAGGCAAGTAAAATGTATTGCAAGGTACATTTATATCTGGAGCTTTTTTGAGTCTTTCCTCTTTGTAAATTTGCTTTTCCCTCTGAAAGTCTCTATCCTTGAAACGTGCTTGAAATGAAAGCCAGTTCTTGCTGGACTTGCAAAATTGCAGTGCAGGCAGAAGGGCCCCCGAGAGAGGCCATCTCATCCATCAGATGCACTGGCTTTTGAAAGTGAGAGGCCTGTGAGTAGTAAAGGATGATGAATCCCAAGGGCTGGCAGCAGCCTGGTTACACATCCTGGAGGGGGCCAGTGCAGCCTGTGGTAGCTCTTGGCATGCAGCAAGGCAGGGATCTTTTGAGAGATCAGCTCTGCCTGATTCTGAAGCAATGCACACTGAGATAAGGTACAAATTACGCTTTGCTTCCATAAGCAGATCATAGCATAAAAGACAGGCAGAACAAAAGTGTAAAAGACAGAGCCGATTGAGAAGCCAGGTATGTTAATAGGTAAATCTCTCCTTTAAGATCAGGGAAATTCAGCACTAGGAAGATCTCTGTGCTAACCTTGGTTGTCTCCTCTGCCTGAGACTCGCTGATTCAGCTGGATCTTTTACTGAGTACTTGCTGTGTAGCAGGCATCGGGCTTGTGTTTGGGAATAAACCATGAGAAAGACAGAAATAAGTTTTGGCATCAGAGTTGGGATTCGCATATAAGGTGCTATAGTGGAGTGTAAGAATGTTACAAGACCCCTGAACCAGAGTAATACAACTGAGCAAATATAACCTGCCTGCTGCTAACTGCGTAGTCTGATACATGAATCCTGAATTTCACTCCTGGCCTGTATTAGTTTCCTAGTGCAGCTGCAGACAATGAACCCCAACTACTACGTAACTTAAGAAAACCCAAAATTATTCCCTCACATCTCTGGAGGCCCAAGTGTGTAGTTAAATGTGGGCCATACCAGGCTTCCTCTGAAGGGCTTAGGGAACTGTCCTTTTTGCCTTTTCTAGCTCCTGGTAGACCCAGACTTCGTGGACTTGGGGCAGTATAACTGTGACTTTCCAGTGTCCTCCCATGTGCTGCTTTCCTGTTTGACCTTTATGAGTTTTCTCTCCTCTTCTCCCAAGGACAAGAAGCACTGGACTTAGGGCTCACCCTCACCTTCTCTGACTTCAGTTTAACTCGATTACATTTGCAGTGGCCTTACTCACAAAATAGGCCAAAACTTTGGCATGTCTTTTTTTGGAGAGATAATGCAGCACATTATACAGCCAAGAAGATTTTTTTTTTCCATTTGTGGGTATGTTTTGACCTCTCTATTACTGGTTGCCTTTGGGGCAATTTGCCTGTGTTAATGTTCAACTCTTGAAATATTTGAAACTTGGCGTCCAGTTACCTCTGTTTCTTTGTGTTTGGCTTCCTTTGAGTGCAGGACTTACTTTATTCTCAAAGGAAATTCATGGCTCATATGATGTTAATGCCCTAAGCACCTCTACCTGAGACCCAGAGCGGAGATCAGCCAGGTTTGTTGCAGAAGGCAAACAAGGGAAGCCAACAAGCTCATCTCGGCTTAGCAGACAGGATACAGTGAGAAACAGTCGCCTGCAAGGGGTCCTTTGGAAGGACTGTAACCCCATCTCCCTGGAAAGTGCCTGTCATAGACTGAATGGCCCCCTACACATGTTTTGTGAATTATTCCTTCAAAGTCTGAATCATTCCTTAGACATTGCTTTTGGTGGAGATGGTAACACACTAACTAAATCTCCAAGAGTTACCATGGTAATGCAAGGATGAAAGCATGTTTGTCTGATATACTAGGCAGCAACCAGTCAGCACATTGCTTTTGAGGATTAATTTCCATACCCCTTCTAAACTCCTCCTCTGGGGATGTCCAGATCTTTTCCAAAATGTGAGCAAGTGCCTAAGAACTAGCAATTCTATTTTCAGATCCTACCTCTGAACTGGTACCATTTAAAATTAAAATCAGATCTAATTGTCTTTACTGCTTTCTGAAAGAACCTGAGTTCCACACAGCATTGGACTGGGATTCATTATTGTGAGGAGCTAGATCGTTGAATACAAAGAGTTTTTCTCCCTGGTTCCTCTTGTCTCTGTTTCTGTCTCTGTTTGCCCTGCCTTGCTCCTGTCCCCCCACCCAGGACCCCATCATTGTCACCCAGTCTCTTTCCCCAGTCCCCCCTTGGATCTTCCACAGCAGATAGAGTTTCTATCTCTTTATCCACAGCATGAATGCTACCGTACACCCTTTAGTAACTTACCTGCTCCAGGGGACCTTTTTCCCTATGTATTTTTTCACTGTACTGACTGGTCAGTCCTTCCCCGAGAGGAATATCCTACCAGATACTAAAAAAATAAACATTTTTCCCATCTCATTACCCTGCAATGGGAAGCTGTTAGGATTAAGGGCTTAATTTGCAGGCTTCAATTATTTTACTTTACCACCTATTATCATCTTCTTTCTAACAATTTGCTGCTTCCTATTTAAAAGGAATGGAACTTTTAAAAAGGTCTCTTTGACATTTACAAGCATGTTGGCAATTTGGGAGTTAAATGGTTAGAAAGCACAATTTAACCAATTTCAAGAACTTTCAAGAATTCTGGAGTATGAAAGAAAAACACAACAAAATCATTGGACTCTTAAGTGACTTTTTAGTTGAGCTTAGAACACAGGCATATCCTTCTGAGTGACAATAACAGAAGCAGTATTCATAATTCTGTTACAGTCTAGGGCTTGTTTCCTAGCAGTACATAAATCAATATTCTCTATTTGGCAAAACCAAGTCTCTTAAACAAGGCGGTCCTGTTACCGGAAACAGGGCTAATATATTTCCGATAATGAGAAGCAATGGTGCACAGCAATTGTTCTTAATTCTGACTATGATCAGAATCATTGAGGGAGTAAATTTTTAAAGGCACATTAGTATCTTAGAGATTCTGACTTAGTTGGTCTGTGTGGGACCCAGGGAGTTGGATGTTTTAAATCATTCCGAATGATTTTCCTGTAGAGAAATGCTGGTGCAGTACCGACAGTGTGTCTCAGCTTTCACTGTGGGCGTGACTGACACCGTAAGAAGGTCTGGGCAGGTCCTGACACTTTGCATTTCTGTCCACATCCAGATGGTGCCTATGCTGGAGTCCTGAGAAGCACACAGAGTGAGTGAAAAGGTGCGATACAATTGACAGTGGGTTAAACATTGAACAAATTGAAGTTAGAAAATCAGTTTGATGCTGAGTTTGGTTCATATTTCTAAAATGCACTAGCTGGGCATGGCAGTAGCACTTGGGAGGCTGAGGCAGGAGGATCACATTGAGTTGGAGGCCAGCTTGAGCTACATAAGCAAGTTCAAGGCCAGCCTGTACTCCATAGTGAGATCCTATCTCAAAAAACAAAACAAAACAAAAAGCCCAACAACAACAACAAAAACACACAAAAAGAGAAAATAAATAAACAAATGAAGTACTGATCTTGTTTTCTATACAGCAGAAACAAAACTTTAATGCATGGACTCATAGTGGAGCAAACAGCTCTTGCAAAGGAGCTGGATGCAGGGTGATTCTACTTCACATGCCTCCTTTTTTGCCTTCTCCACCTACAGAAGGCAAACAGGCTGCTGCCCAGGCAGTGGCGGTCATGTTTTATCATTTGGAGAAAAGAGATGGAGACGTCCCAGTAGCTTAGTGGTCATCAAAGTAGCAGTAATAACAAAGTCAGAGAGCAACCCAAGATCACAGTTTTAAGTATAAATCTTTCCAGGCTCCTTTTTTATTGTGCTACTCCTTTTCTCATCTGTAATATCCTTTTCTATCAACCACAAATTAGAAATTTAAACCCCTACTCAAATCATAGTCATCCTTTAAAAATAGCAGGAGGTCTTGAGACATGTCTGCAAGGGGCACAGAGGTATGGGTTGTCACTGTGGGTCCTGCTAGGAGAATACGTCAAATCAACCTGGAAAAGACACTTGAGGCCTGATATTTTAGCACCAGGTTGAGTTTGGATCAGATGCTGTAGGCGTGGGAAATCCTGACGGGTCTGGAACCCTTGAATACCTGCAGTATTTTAGAAATATTAATCTACTTTTTGTGGGATGGGTCAGAAGAATACAAATAGGAGAAAAGTAGGAAAAAGGAACATCATTCATTTGGTAATATTTACTGAAAATGGAAAGGTTGGTGATACTGTGCTGAACAGAGAAAACATACAGTCGGACAAATTCCTGTCTGTCCTCAGAAAGTTCTGCCCCCACTACTAACTTCCTACTGCTGAGCCTGAGAGTAGTCAGAGATCTGTAGAAATTACAGCTAGTGTCTGAAGAAAACATTTAGAAGGTAATGAGAATAAATAAAAGGGGAATATTAACTTTTTGTTGAAGTCGAGAAAGTCTACCCTTGGGGATGACTGTTCACTGACTCTCACACTGACACTTCCATGCTGCCGGAGCTCTGTAATGTGGAACTGGGGATGGCATGTGGGGTGGGTCACTTACACCCTGACTGCCATTACTGAGTGAGAGACTGGGACGTACTCCACATTTCCTCCCTGATAAGAAGAAGTGATTACCCATAATGTCAGGGATTGCTGTGACGCTCAGTGAGGTGACCCGCTGCCCATGGCATGGTGTGATGTGCAACAGTAGATATCCCATCCTTTGGTTTTGGTTGGGCATGCTGGGTGTCTATTAAGTTTGCATCACGGAAAGACTCACTGTTGGCAGAACTGGTGCTGGTGCCTGTCTTCTGGCCCCTTGCAGAGCAGCATGTGCTCAGTTCTGGTCCTAAGAGGGACACACGTCACTTCTAGAAGATTTGCCACTGCTACCCCTGTGTGATACCCACACGGCCACATATTGAGTGGCAGAAATCACCTGGGTGTCTCTGTTTACTACCATGGTGGGCACAGCAAAATCCCCATCCTCAGACCCCATGTAGCATGGAGCTAGGATGGTGGGTGCCTCTTGTTTAAATTAGTATTTTACCACAGAAGATCAGGGGCTGGGGATTTAGCTCAGTGGTGCAGCACCTTCCTGGCAAGTGTGAGGTCTTGAGTTCAATTCCCAGGATCCCCCCCCCAAAAAATGTAGTATATCTTTCCTAAAGGATCACCCCACATGCAAAGTAACCAGCTCTTAGTACTTAAAGTGATATACATCAGGAATCAGTTGCATTTTTGCAAAGTAAAGCAATAAATGACTGAAGGAAATGAAATTGTAAGCCCTCTAAAGGTGCTGAGAGTGAAGTGCTGAGTGTATTTCTTGGGGGTGCTGCTGTTTGTGCAAAATTCTCAGATAAAATGCATGGCACATCAGGAAGAAGACCAACACACCCCTGCAAATAAAAACCACCAATGGCTTTGCATTTGTGAGTGGCTTCTAGTGTCTGAAGAAAACATTTAGAAGGTAATGAGAATAAATAAAAGGGGAATATTAACTTTTTGTTGAAGTCGAGAAAGTCTACCCTTGGCTTCTGACATTCTCGGAGCAGCTGGAGTTTAATGTGGCTATGTGACTTGTGGCCTCATTTAACAATCAGTCCCTCCAGACAGACAGGTAGACAGAAAGACAAACAAACAGAAACACGTGCACACAAACACATACTCACACACTGACACGTAATCACAGATCCAGGCTTGTGAATTCCTTCTTAGAGATAGATTTCATGGCATTTTGACCAAGAGTCACTACCCGTGAAATGCAGAGTGGCGGACTTTAGTCCTCTCCCTGGTGAAGCTTCTGCTTCTCTTTTCTTTGGCTTCTTGATTTGTTGTGGATGCACCTCAGGATTCCAGGGGTAGTGTGTGATGTGGCTTATTGCAATGGTGCTCAACAGGTAAGGGGAAGATCACAGGGACTCTCTAGGGAAATATAAGGTGACAGATCCATAGTTCCTGTCTGTCTCCAGCCTCTCTCCACCTCCCTCCATTTCCTCTTCCTCCTCCTTTTTCTCTTCTCATTTCTTCTCTTCTTCTTCTTTCTTCTTCTTCTTCTTCTTCTTCTTCTTCTTCTTCTTCTTCTTCTTCTTCTTCTTCTTCTTCTTCTCCTTCTCCTTCTCCTTCTCCTTCTCCTTCTCCTTCTCCTTCTCCTTCTCCTTCTCCTTCTCCTTCTCCTTCTCCTTCTCCTTCTTCTTCTTCTTCTTCTTCTTCTTCTTCTTCTTCTTCTTCTTCTTCTTCTTCTTCTTCTTCTCTCTCCTTTCCTCCTCTATCTTCTGTCCTGTTGGTATTTTTATGCTGTTTGTGGTGAACACAGACATATTCTTGACAAGTGTCAGAATTATTTCTTGTTGCACAAATCTGCTGCACACTGGATTTCTGTTAAGCAACTCCTTTCCCCACTCCTGAGCATTTGAGAACCAGCTTCAGCAATATTTGTACTAAAATCTTCCCCTTCTGACACAAATATTAAGCATTTTCTAAATGTATATAAATATATATGCACAAAAATGGCATAATATTTTTTTCTTTGGTGTTTTTTTCTGTAGCCAAGTTGTAAAAGCAAGTAGAGTTGAGTGATAGAGAACTAAATAGAATTGAGTGATTGGATTCTAGCTCTGGATCATACACCAACTACAATGAAGGCATTATTTGTTCATTCATTCAACTAGTAATGAAATATCAGTAATATTTCAGTTACAGATCTAGGCTCCTGCTATAAACAAATGCACTACTTTAAGGAGGTCTCATTCCTCATTGGAGACAGACTATAAACCAGAGTCTCAAACATGAATGATAATCCCAATCACCTGCATGTTATTTTGATATTATTCAAACACAGCTGGAGATTCTGATTTCCTTTGTCTGATGTGGAACCCAAGGTTGTCTATTTCTGGAAGGTTCCAAAAGTGACGCTGCTGATTGTACAGGACCAGGTTTTGAGAAGAATTGACAGACATAAAAAGAGGCAGGTAAATAATAATTATATTATTATTATATTATATGGGAGAAAATGTAACTTCTTACTCACTGGATGTCAGATATATCAAGTTTGTGTCCCTGAAGTTAAAGAATGAATTCTAAGGAACAGTGGAGGTTAAGAGAGGGAAAGATTTACTTAGCAATAGTTCCTGAGAGACAGGAGGAGACCAGAAAGTGGATTGCCACTGAGGCCACTTCTAAGAATGTTTTATAAAACAAAATCATGATGTATGCACAAAACCAGGAAGTGTATACAATGTGGGCCAAACTATAATCAGTCCATAAGATTACAAGTATAATCACTTAGCTAATATTGATCCAATGGGGAAATTGGTCACATAGCAAGGGTATCTGAAAAGATTAAAGGCATTTTCATGAAGGGATGGGTGCCCTGGTCACCTACCTGGGGGACTGGTGTCTAACTGGTCTTTACTGGACCAGGTGGTAGCAATTAAAGTACAATTCCAAGTTACTGGTTACCCCTCAAGAGGTATGTAGGTTAGGCCATTGTGATATAGGGGGACAGAACTCCCAACTTACTAGATGTCTGTTATGAGCCCATGTTCTCTACACCAAACAATGAATTTTAGGAACAATGGAGGTTAAGAGCAGAGAACATTTATTGAGAGAAAGAAAGCTGTCTGAGAGAGACAGAAACTGTTCCAAGTGGGTTGCCAAGGACCCCACTTTTTCTAGGGATTTTATAGAGCAAATCCACAAGGCGAGACAGGTCCAAGGTGGGAAAGAAATGGGAATTGCAAAGTGGGCATGAGGTGGGACAGAACTACGGTCAACTGATAAGATTATGAGTATAATTGCTCAGGTAAAGTTGATTAAATCTGGGACAAATGGGGAAGCACACCATGTAGCAAGTGGGCATGCATTAAGAGCAGTGACTTCCTGTAGGGGTTTGGGATGGTGACTCCTGGCTTCCTCAGGGTGATAGAGACCTATTTAGAATATCAGTTCCCGATGCTTATCTTTAGGAAGCATGTGAGTGCATTTGATTTATCTTTTGTCGTGAGATCTGGCCCACAAGGGAGGTGTCCATTTCCTCCACAGTTCCAAGGTATCTGGTCTTCTGCACTGGTTCCCTCAAGGGCCCAGCCCTGTCTAATTGCCTATAATATTTCCATCTAACTCAGCTGTAACAAATCCATCTTTATCTTGAGACCTGGTCTTCTTCAGCTGCATTTCCAGTGACAATTCTGATGTCTGTATTTCTTCTGCGGACTTCTTTGACTGTCCAGTCCTCCTCTGACTGTGTGTTAATTTCTCTCATTTAGCTGCCTATAGGAATATAATGCAGTCAGCAATTAATGTGATGACAAAGATAATAAAGAAAGGAAATGAAGGATGTACAGTGCACTGGATGCTGTTGTTCTAGGTGGGAGCATCCAAAAAGATCTGGGTGAGCTGAGGGGACCTGTGAAGACCTTTGGAGACCAGCGTTAGCACATGGCTCAGCAGGAAGCACCCTCGTCTGGCTGCTAGTGTCCTCCCAGGCTCTGTTTTTAGCACATCTATGTTTCTCTTCATTGCTATATTTAACCCGACTGATGGTTTAATTGATTTTGTGTTTCACTACTTGGGCAAGAGTAGTTTCCCTCACATGCGAAACTCCCAATCTCTAGTACTTAGAAGTTGCTCATTAAATGAGCCAGGCACCATTCAAATCACTTTGCAGCAAGAAAACCACAGGAGATACATCCCATAGTCTTCTTTCCCATTTCACAGACAAAGCAACTGAGGTACCAAGGTGTTGCATAATCTTCTTAGGACTGCAGTGTTGGGGAATGGAGAACAAAGCTTTGAACCCATCTGTGTTACAGATTGAAGAGCTGGATGGAGGGATGAGATGCTGAAGTTCAACCACAACACATTACCAAATCACTTTTGTGTTGAAAGTATTCATGACATAATTAGAACTGAAGGAGGTGGGGTGGTTGTGGCAAAGGAGAGAGAATCCCAGGGATGCAGGAATTCAGGCGAGAGAGGTGAGGAAGGCAGATCCCGAAAGGGTGTGAGGAGCTGCACAACACGGAGGGTTGTGTGGCCAGGCACCAGGCCCCACTCTGCAAAAGCAGGACGCATCATGCGAAGCTGGAAGGCAAGAGAAAACAGATTCAGGAAACCCCTTCCTCTCTAGGGGCCTGACAAGTTGTGCTTTGGTCTAATTAATACATTTAGGAAGTTGGGCCAAGAGGAATGTGATTATTTAATTGTTCTGTTCAAAGCATATGAAGCATGCTATTAGCCCGGGGTCATGACTCCAAGGTTCATTTCAGGTTATTACTAAAGAGGAAGGTTTTGAAATAAGAGTGGTTGATTGATTCTTTCTTTCCCCACTGTTACCCTCATTAATCTACAAAGATTCATTGTGTTAGTGCTAATTTGCAGAGTCTGGAATGAAATGTAAAACAGATCCAGACTGATAAGGATTGTTTAGTATCTACTATTCTATCTTGTTCCTGCCCCTACATTTTCCCTTCTAAAGATTTTCAGGTACAAGAAATTCCAGTCTGATTATAATTAACTCTTTTTCCACATGACAAAAGTTGTGTTTAATCATTAAACAGCAAGCAGGAAGTGTATACTTGACATTTCATTTCCAGTCTGGCATAACCTAGGCTGTTTTAATATTCTCCTTGTGACCTAGGAGAGTCAGGTCAGAGTAGCCTTCTGAAAAACAGGAGAAAATAAAATGCAAATCTCAACACGTTATCCCACCCTATTAAAATGTTTAATTTAAATGTCTCCTGTGGCTAATGATCTGCAAGACAAGATTCAGTTAGGATGCTTCAAAACTGTCCACTATTAGCCTTAGCTTTTATCCTGTATCCATGATCATTGTCCAAAAGTGCAAACACTTGGGGGCCTATTCTTTCTCCAAAAAGCATTGGCCTATATTAGAATATTTGCCAGATACTTTTTCTACCATTAGCTTTGTTACTAGATGGCGGGTTCTGTGCGAATTCTTTCCAGGTTCTTGGCGTCCTAAGCAAAGAATTGGAAAAGCACCCAGGAAAGGCAGGGAAAATGTAGATATATTTAAAACGTTAGCCATACAGGATGAGAAGAGATCAATGAACAGACTCACAGTAGCCTGGAGGATGAGGGAAAGAGTCTTTTTAATCCAAAATTCCGGATTAACTTCTCGCTCAGGCAAATAAAGCATCTGGACAGTTGTCCTATCAAAAACTTACTTGACTGGGGCCAGATTTAAATTTGAAAGACTTTCTTGGCTTCCAGTCAGGTGTAGAAAGAAAGGAAGTAGCATTTTTCTGATTAGTCCTGCAAACAGTTGCATCTTCAAATGAGAGGTCAAAAATACCACTTTCTGATTGGTTGACCCCACAGTGCTCAGGAGCTGTGGAGTCATTTTGGGTTTTGTGTTTGGGCATGTCCCATGAGTTTGTATGACCTATGCCCAGTTAGGGATCCACTTTGTCCCAACTCTCATCTCCTTCATCAACTTTTCATCATTTTTTGACCCTTCCCTGGCTTCTATAAACAAAACAAAACAAAACAAAACAAAACAAAACAAAACAAAACACAAGCAAAAAAACACCTGGGCAACTTAATGTGACAGGAATTTCCATATTGAGTGAACAAATGAAAACCTGCATGACTTACCCAACATGTAGGATTATGATGAGCAAAGAATATGTTAAAAACCAAAGGTCTTGGGAAACCAAAAGGCACAAATAGTGTGCTGATGTTAGAAACCATTTGTATATTAAAGTGCTTTGGAAACATTTTCTAACTCCATGTTGGTTGTGGAGATTTAAACATTTTTTTTCTGTCTGTAACTGAGGTAATTCTTTCATTCCATATTGATCATGTTGTATTAAATGTTACCTGTTTCTTGTCAGAGGAAGTTACCAATTTAGTCATATAATTAACAAAGTTCTTGTCAAGTACTATGTGAGACGCTGGATAAAGAATGAGAAGAACAAAGGACCTCAGCCTTCATGAATCTCAGAACCACAACAGATTAAGGCTAACATCATTCCTGCATGGTCTGGGGTGGTTAAACCTTTTCTACTTTGGGCCACCATTTTCTCATTCAGTGCCTGTCCTGAGAAAGGACCACTGTCACCTCTAGTTAACCTGAGCCCTCTGCTCAGCATGAAGCTTTGATCACGTCTGGATAGATCTTGCAGTTGAACATGATCTTTCTGTGCTCAGTTTAGATGGCACTAGGTCATCAGCACTGTCCTTGGTGCCTGCTTTAACCTTAGAAGAAAAATGCGAACGAGCCAATTCTGCATCAGTTTTTGCCAAGGAGCTCTATCTCAGTGTCTGGGAACACTGCTCACCTTGCAGCCTTTGTTTTCATTTCAGCTTCCAAATAGCATCGAAATAGAATCAAACCCTTTACATAAATTCAACTTCCTGTGATAAATAGTCACAATACAGTGAGAAAGTAGCTTGAATGTAATTTTTCTTCCCAGTCTTTAGTTTCTTATTGGAAAGAGATGCTCCTTTTGTGTAATCACTTATCAAAGCTGTGGATTTCTGCACTCAAAATTGTCCAATTCAGCAACACAGTAGAATTAACTATTCTTGTAGAATGTGGGATATGACCAGTGGTTTCTTATGACTGTTTTCATGAAAAGCAGCCTGTCTTTCATTGCCTCAGTCTGGTCGCCTGCCCTCCCATTGCCTCCATTGGGAAGTTTGCTGAGGAGGTGGAGAGGAATGAGGGGTCAAATCTGTTACTTTTTATAGAGGCAGAGTGAAAATAATTTCCTGTGAAAGCTGAGGACATTCCTTCATTAGTTTTGCTTCCTGCTCTGGGTCTTATATGCTGGGCACTTTTTTTCCTTTTGGAACGTATATAGGCCAGTTTCCTGTGCCTGAGGCTGCTGAGAGATAGTTTTACAATCTCAGCCCACCTACACAGCAGTGACCCTGGAGTAGTGATGAATGAACACAATAGATTCAAGAAGATACCCTTGAAAGTTGTGGACATGAGTTCAATGGCAAAAACTCAGATATCCTGGGAAACAAACAACCACAAAATTTGAGGGTTAAGGAAGACTTAGTGAATGAATATGTCTCAACTCTCTGTATCTTTGATCTCAAAATTAAGCTTCTCAACATTGCTCTTTTACCATATCATTATGTATTTGTTAAGCGTTAGTTGGACATTGTATATGTCCCTAGGTAGTACATGAGTCAGACAATGGTCCTAAGAACAACTCAAATAGACTTCATCAGAAATGTGATTTGTTTGTACAACTGAAGGGTTACAGTTGTTTACCTTCAGGCAAGACTGCATCTAAGTTTTAAGTAGTTTCATGAATCTTTTTTTCCCCTGCATTTTAGTGTCTTATGCTTGTATTAACATTATTTTCATGCAGCTTTTTTTCTGTCTTATTTACTTTTCTCTTTGCTGAGATGAAATACCCAACACCCACAAGTTAAGGCATGAGGGATTTGTTTAGTTCACAGTTTGTAGAGGTTTCAGTCCATAATCAACTGGCTCTGAAACAGGGTGCTTGGCAGAGGAGAACAGTCACGGCATGTAGAAAGTAACAAAGCAGCAAGCAGGGAGGAAGACAAGACTTATTCTCTCCCTTATCTAATGTATCTAGACCGCTGGGATTAGGGCACTGCCAAACCAATCAGCGAACTGACTTAGTAATCATACACTCTTAATCTTAGCATCACACACTCTAGATTCAGACACCTCTGAAAACCCCTAAGACTGCATGAGGCTTTCAGGGAGGTACAGGCACAAACCATCACATTCCATCCATTTCCCACAAAGGTTCATGTACATTCCATTGCAAAAAAGGCATTCAGTCCATTTTTAAGAGTTGCCAAACAGTTTTAGCATTGTTGAAAAGTCCAAGTCTCAAATCTCCACCTTTAAGGCAAACTCTTAGCTGCAAGTTCCTGTACAATGAAAGGAAAGTTAAAGGCTTCCAGCATTCAGTGACACAAGATAGGCATTTCCATTCCAACAGCTACAAATAGGGGGATACAAAGAAATGGGACAAAAAGAAGTCTACAATCCAACAGCGCAAACATTAAGTCCCACAGTTCCATGTACAGCATCCAAGGTGATCTGTGGCAAGATGTAAACTAAAAGGTTTGGGTGGCTCTGCTCCTATGGCACTTACAGGATTTGTAGCTCCTGTGACTCCTCTCTTGTCCCACTCTGCTCCATCCTTGTAGTTTTGCTCAGAAGGTTCACATTCCTGGCATGTCCAAGCATTTGGGGTCTCCACTACATGTTTTGATTTAAATTCACAGCTTCACACACTGCCTTCTCAGGGTCACACTGCCTTGCCTCCCAGGCCTTCTTTTCAAATGTAGGTGGCAGAGTTTCTGACCCTACAACTCTTCCATTCTACATGCATCTAAAACTATCACCAGGTGGATGATGCCAAAGTCTGCTGCCAGCTGAAGCAGTAGCTAGGCATCCCTTTATCTGATGCAGGGGTTGAGTGCCTGGATTGCTGAGCATTTTGAATACAGTTCAGAGGAACAAATTCTCTAGGTAACCACCATTCTAGAACATAGTGCACTATGACTTTCTTCTCAAAGCAAATTCTTTCACTTTTGCAGTTTTGAGGCTTTAAAGGGTGAAATGTTGCTGCTTCTTTTTATATTCTCCTGTTCCTTCTAAGCAATCAGAAGCTCTTCTGCTCTATCATTGTTGTCCATAGCTTTGTTAGAGCTTTCTTTCTGCTGGCCTCATTGCTCTTGATATTCAACATAGATTCGGTTAAAAGCCCCAGCATTAGGCATGCCACTATTTCAACATTTAACATTTTCTACAAGATTTGCTAATATTCTATCCTTAATTTCAATCTTAGGCAAAGTTTCTGGACATGAGCAAATCACAGACAAACTTTCTACCAAGCCATAACATACAGTGTCTAGAGTCCAACAAACAATGCAGCCCTTCTTCCCTGGAGAAACTTCCTGAGCCTGGTCTTTTCCTGACAGAATTTCTAACAGCCTTCTGGTCTTTTGAACTCTAATCAGAATCTCCCATACAATATAGCCTAAGACATTCTAGCTCTACTTTTTCAGTTAGCATCTCTGAATCTTTTCAATCTTCTCACAAGCCATTCCCAAAGGCTCCTGAACCACATTACCAGGCCTAGTCATAGCTATGACCCCACTTCTGGTACCAAATTTTGTTTTAGTTACTTTTCTCATTGCTGAGACAAAATGCCTGACATCCAAAGTTAAGGTAGGAAATGTTTATTTAGCTCATAGTTTACAGAGGTTTCAGTGCATAATTGTCTGGCTCTAAGATAGTGTGGCTTGGCAGAGAGCAGTCAAAGCAGGCATAAAGTAGCAAAGCAGCAAGCAAGGGAAAATGAGACTTTTTTTATTCCTTGTATATTGTATCTGCTGACTGCTGAGATTAGGGTGCTGCCAAAACAACCAGTGGACTGACTTAAGAACCATGTGACTTTCGATATGTATTTCTGGTGTGTGGAATTCGATATGCATTTCATTTGTGGGCAGACTGCAGTGGCCTCCAGCAACATCTACCTTCTGGTGTTCACACCTTTATGTGACTTCTCACTTCTAGTGAGTATCAAACTTAGTGAGTTGCTTCTAACCAACAGAATGAGGCAAAAGTGATGGTGGTATGTTAGTGTTATAATTTGTCTATAAGATGTGACTGCCACCTTTCTAGCAGTATTTCTTCTGTTGCTGGTTTTACTGAAGCAAACTCTTATATTGGAGAAGTTCACATGACAAGGAGTGGAGGAAGACTGTAGTTTTCCACCAACAAGGAACAGAGAAAAGAGGCCTTTTGTCCACCTCTTGGAGCAATCTAAAGAGAATGTTCCTAAAATACAATACCCTGTGAATCCCAGGCTGGGCTACACCCACTGCTTTCACCAACCTGAAATAATGTATTCAGTGCGTAGCTGTGCTCCAACCTGACATCACTGCTTGATTTGACTTCCTGGCAGTTTAGCCAATTCCTGAAAAGGGCCAGGATGAGGGTGAAAATGTCTTGAAAGTGGTAAGGTGATGAGAACAAAGGATTCCAGATGCTGTCAAACACCTGAACATTTATGCTTGCTAAGTAAGAAAACCACTATTGGTCCAAAACATAAATTTCTGAATAACTTTATGGAGTAAAAATTGTTGACTACTATACTAGCTTATTTACTAATGATAACTTGGGATGACCAATTCATATTTTCCTTTGTTCCATGCAGCAGCCTTCTTCAGTAGAACAATGTCCCCCATGGAGTAGATGAGCAGGTGGAATGGAAAGAAGGTTGTAAACTGCTCCCTTAATTTCTAGCTAAATGAGGTCAACTCTTTCTACTTCATATACTTCTGGCAGTATCAAACTAGTGATGAATTTCATTTCAATTTTCATGTCACAAATATTTGGCTAGAAAAGAAAAAAGTTTTAATCTCATAGCAGCTAGACTCAAATTCATAAATAATGATGTTTTAAAAGGTGAGCCATTCTTATTCCACACAAATGGTGAATCCTTGCATTATTCATGTTTGAGCTGATTTTGTCTGAATTCTTAAATTTTCTGGGTTGGAGAAAACATTTTTCTATTTAAAACCTATGTGGCTTAAAGAGGCAACATTCAGAGTCCTCTAAAATCCTGTGCCATGTAATGTGACTATGTTTTAAAAGACAGACTCAAATAATATGTCAATTTATTTCCCTTACTAGTGGTCATCAGACATGCTATATAAATAAATGTGTAGTGTTCATTGAAAGCACTGAAAAGGAGATTTGAGAGTTCAGATATCAATCTGAGATGATAAGCCTAGGAAAAGAAGCAAAAACACACAACAAAAATTCTTCCACCCCATGACTATAATTACAAGTCTAAATTTTGTTTTTTAAATTCAGCGACTCAGCAACTTTTGTTGATTTTGGAGAGGGAGGGAGACACAAATGTTTAAACCACTAAAGAAAACTTACATTCTCTTCATTCCTGGATACCTCAAGTTAGCGGAAAAAGACAGAAAAGGGAAACAAAAATGTGTGCAGACCTGGAGAAAGGTGGTGAGGTAAGACTTGGTGATTAAAGACAAGGAACTGCTTAGTAAACTGAGTTGTATAAAGAAAACTAAAAATGTGAAACTCAGTGTCTTACAGGAAGGAGCTGGAGCATTCACTGGCTATGTTGTAGGCCTCAGTTTGGGCATACATTTAACACATGCTTATGAGGAGAAGACTCTGCTATTCCTACTCACTAGATGTGTGACAAAGTCATAGAGGTGAGTGTGTCCTATGATATCTAACCTGTGTGATGTCACTGATGTTGGACATTTCAAAGCAGTCTATGCCTGGGGTATAACAACCTGCATAAGGCTTGGGACCTGGGAGAAGCCAGATGTGAAGGAGAAGATTTTAAAGATAACAGAGCAAGACCGGAAAACTAAATCCTAAAGTAACAGTGTGATTGTGAAGCAGGTCCAATGTGGGCTGTGAGAGCACATGCATGACCTTAGAGGCTGAAATCATTTCTCAGTTCCAGGCCATGGCTACTACTCAAGAATCCCAGCCAACAGATATCCAGCCCTTCCAATGTATCATGAAATCTCCAAATGTGGATTTCTAGGTCATAGAAACTAATTGTAAGTTGATAGAGAGATAGGAACAAAAATGACTGGTAGCTAAACATGGAAAATAGAAGGGCACAGGTATGAATAACCTGTTCTGTAAAACTGGGAAAATTAGTTCTCAAGGAAAAAACAAGACACTCAGGTAAGCATGTATACATGTATCCTGTCAGCATGTGTTACTGAATACTCACATGTTCCTCCTGTTATCAGCGCTTCTTTCACTTTTGCAAATTTTTTGTTAAATACTCCTTGGGCATATCAGACTTTTCATGTTTTTTTTCTCAAATTCTGTTTTTCTTTTTTCTGCATAAAGTTTCCTTCTGAGTATCCCATATTTAAGAATTTTTCTTTATGTAATTGTGCCATGTATTTACTTATTTTTCTATCTAGTAGTAAGGTATCCATTGTATCAATAGTTGCGTATGTACACAGGTGTGAATAACCTGTTATTGCTGATATACATGTAACGTTTCCCCAGCAAGGAGGGATAGACTTGGGAACTCTCATGGGTTTTAGAGTCAGACAAACTGGGTTTTTAATCCATGATCTGACATTTCCTAATGATGTGAGCTTGGTTAAGTTTCTTAAATGATTCTCAGATTCTTCACATTCAATCAGGGTAATAATTTCACCAATTGCATTATATTTTATCGAAGTCAGCATTATCATTGTTGTCATTGTTAGAAAAAAATAGGAAGAAGTCCTTCTGTTCCCCCAATTGCATAATTCAAACAATATTTGAGGGCAGTAAAATACATTAGTTTTTATCAGATATATTAATTTTATTGAATACATAAATTTTCTAGATATATTTAAAAGTAATATATATTTACAGGATTGAATAACTTAATTTCCTTTCTATATGGAGATATAGCATAGTACTTCTTGAACCTTGAGATATTTTATGCCAAGGTGAAGATACTTAGTTATACAACATCAAGAAAATCACTCAATTATACTATCAGTACATATTAAATAACTGCACACTGTAGTTGTTTTCTGTGCTTCTTTGAGAGTTATCTTTAGAAATCTTACTTACGGTAGCACTGAACACTCATGCTTGTAAAATGTTACTACTTGGACTACTACTTGTTGTGTTTAATTATCTTATTGGCAGGCACAGCTTAATGCCATTTCCTATTTGGTAACTGTGCAGAATAAAGTAACTGAGCAAGAGCCCATAGTATAACTTGCCTTCCATTCGTACCAAAGATATGTACACTCACTTGAGAAGGAGGTTTTTTCCTTACATTAATATTAAAATGTAGGTGTCCCTATATTTTAAGAGACTGAAACATACAAAAATGGCAGATTATTTAGTGAACACTTTTGAGTTTTTTAAAAAGGTGAGTTTAGTTCTTATTAATCAGTTTCTTTGGTTGATCTTTCACTATAAGCCTTATTTTCTCTACTCACATTGTACTCTATGCATACGGAGAGTACAATGTGAGTACTCTTTACATTATGATCATTGACAAAATGATGTATAAGAGATAGTGAAAGTGCATGACTAATTATATAAAAATTACTTTCTTTACAGTATATTATTGAATAAAGTACATGGTTGAATGAAGTACATGGTGTTGTAGTCAGGATTTTCAAGGAGAAAAAGATAATACAGGACACATAATTTATGGTGCTGTTTATTATGCTCACCCAAGGAGTCAAATACAAAGAAAGTGCAGGAAATATGTCCACATGCTAAAGATCTATAGAATCCAGCTGAGGGCCTGAATTCCATGGCAATGTCCTACATGAGTTCAGTTGAAGACCCAGGGCCCATGACAGTGCCTTCCATGAGTCCAACTGAAGGCTTAGAGCCCTCAAAAAATGATTCATGCAAGTCTGTTTTATGGATCTGTGCTGAAAAGGCCCAAAGGTCAGTAGTGAAAGCTAGAAAGTCTGTGCCAGCAGGATAAAGTATCTGTGCCAGCAGGATAAAGTATCTGTGCCAGCAGGTTGAGGGTTCTGCACTGGAGCCAAGAAACAATGCTCAAAATGAGGACCAGGGCTCCTCCAAAAATTATGACAGCCATCCTCAGTGACAACAAGGTCCTGAGCTCCTCTGAGCATAAGAACAGCCAAGTTCATATTAGGAAGCCAGTGTGACAAGCCTTTCCTGGAGATTGACCAGCACACATCTTCCCCTCCGGAGCCAGGATGCAATGCTCAAAATAAGAACCAGAGCCCCTCAAAGTGAACCACAGCCATTCCCAATGACAAGGTCCCAAGCTCTTCTGATGATAACAGCTGAGTTCATAAAAGGGGGACCAGCATGACAAACTCCTCCAGCAGAACCAACAACTGCAAAAGAGCTGACAGCTTCAACAAAAGCAACACAATGCAGAACCAATAATGTTTCTTTTCCTCTCCAGGTTTCCATTGTATGCTGGCAACAGTCCTCAAGTGGGCCATCCATGCTCAGTACCATGCTGATTCGGTTCAGCTGGTGTTATAAATTGACCAGCAGTTACCAATCCACTACAAATGGTTAAATCCAAAGGTAATTAGAAATTGGTGGAAACCCTTGGACCATCTGAAAGGTGTCACAACATTGTGGCAGTGTGGAAGCATTACGCAACAGTTGTCTCAATGATAGTTGGTAGAAACATGGGCTGGGTGTTACTTCACCAAACTGCAGGGCATTGAAGAGAAACGTTTCTAATAATTTTCTAATAATACTACCAGCACTACAAACCAGGTACCTTTATCATTGAATGACTTCCCTAATGATAAATTAATGTCTGGGTTATAAAACAACAGAAATTGAGGATAGTAAGGAGTCAACAAAAATTAAGGTTACACATTTGGCTTTCTAATTTGCTTCATATATGGTGTGACTTTCAAACCATAATGTGAAGCTCTCTGACCATAGTTTTAACAGAACAGAATCAACATTGGATTGTATCCTACAGACTGAGAGATTCTTCATAAGGAGCCCATTATGGCTTCCTGGCTTCTTTGCTTGGTTGCTTTTAGAGTTACATCTGCAAGAATTTACTTCCATGCATTACCTAAACTTCCTATTTTAATAACAATTGTTTATAAAGTGAAAGTTTCTCAGTCCTTACCATTAATCTTGTTATGAGGATTTTCTTGAAGTATAGAAAACAAAAACAAAATAAAAAAGGAATGAGAGAGAGGAGGGGAAATAGAAAAGGGAAAGAAGAGATTATTTATTAATAGCTTTAATAAAACTGGGAAGTTGTAGAATTTTGGAGACAGAGTCTTGCATTATGTTTGCAAAATCTTCCATTCTTTGCTTATTTGCTTCACTATCTGGAAGACACATTTGATGGGAGGAGATCACAGTCCATGGTCCAAAATGAAAATAATCTGTCTCCCAGAACTGATGTCATTCAATGAATGCTTTTGATTGGTCTCATTTTGTCAAGTTACTAATTTCTAGGAAAAATTACTAAGGGCAAGAAAGACATTATACTCACACTGTTCAATATGAATCTTGTGTTTGTCTGTGTACACTTAATTGAGAGACCCGGACTCCACTAAATTAAGAGGCAAGAGGATTGATCAACAGGAGATGAACAATGTATAACCATAATACTACAACTAAAACCATGAGCCCGCCAACAAAAGGACACCTGAGTTGTCTTGAAAGTATATCTGCTCCTGTTTTCTGCCCTACTTTGACTCTTCACTGCCAAAGAGTAAATTACAAAAAACACTTTTGATGATTTATCAGTCTAATTTAAATCACTACAAAAACACTAAATAGAACAAATGTCTCCTTCCTCTGAAATTCTGATGCACTTAATATCTAAACCACTTTTTCATTTCAAACCAATTCTCCATGTCTTGTACTTGTAGCATATGAAACATTCTGCTAGGAAAGTACAGAAATGAAATGACCCCTGATATTAGGACACTGAAAGTAGAATGGATGAGCTTGTCTGCAATAACCCACTAATGTTATTTTCTGTTTTTCAAAAATGCTCCCAAAGATGCCATAGACTTCCCTACCCCCGTCTTGTCAGTGTTCTTTCTTCTGCCTGCAGCACCCAATCCCTAATCTTTTTCAGATGAAATCCAGATATTTCTTTTTTGAAACCAAGATGAATATTCACTTTTTGTTACTATACATCTCCTATTAAAGCAATAGAAGTGCAATAGTTATTGTTTGTGTTTGTATCCTTTCTACTGCAGTGTTGGAAAAGTGAATGACGTATTCCTTTAGTTCCCCTTTAATGATGTCTAGCATATTACTTGTCAGAAAGAAAACTTTCAATAAACAGAAAACAAGAATAGGTTTTGCTGCCTATATGAGAATTTTAGTTGCTATTGGATTGAGGTGTGTGGAAGTTAATGTGCTCCAAGAGAAACCATAAGAGTTTAATAACCTGAAAGTCATACCCTTGACAAGAAACCTTCATGCTGCTATAATACTCCCATTTCACAAACGCAAAAACTGAGGTGCAGAAGTCAAATGATTTGTCCAAAGTTGTGGGAATTGTAAGTAGTGGAGTTAGAATTTGGACCAGAGTGTTTGGTTCTAGAGCTAGGGGTCTTCATCCGATCATAATGCCTCTCATAGAAAACAAATAAATGTATGTATCTCAATATATATATATATTATATATAATATATATATAATGTCTAAAGTATATCTAAATTAAGTGCACACTATATTTCTGGGGTTTGGCAAGTATTGTTTTGTTTTCTCTTTTAATTGACTTTTAATTGACTTTATGTCTTTCCTTGCATTAACTGAACAAAAAACAAATAGCCATGGTTGGAAAGCTTGCCAGTATGTTTTTAAAATACTGGAATATAATTTTCTCAATTCAGTTCACAGCAAGTTAGAGATAGTATTTCCATTTGACCACATGTGACTTTCATTGGAATACCAAAGATTCAAATGAAAGCATAAGCCAGAGACATTCACTTATACAGAAAATAGGCAGAAATCAGCAAATGCCAAGTGGTGTAGTCAGAGGTCTTGGCACAAACCCCCACGGAGCTTTCATCTTCTGGAAGTATGTCACTCATCATGGCGTTTTGCGGGGAACCACAACTAAAGGGCCAAGGCGCATTCCCATCAAATGGTTATCATATGCAAGTCTGCAGTTTCTCGCGGAGCACCCTGTGGTTTCAAATTTGCAGTCCACCACAGCGCACAAGCCTATTCCAGGGCCTCCTTCTCCAATTCTGCCCAGAAAAAGGAAATTAGTCAAATACAAATGCAGAGACTAATAGCTTACTCCTTAGGACTTTTGGCTACATTGACTTACCAGCAATACTCTGTTAGAAATAAAGAAAATGCAACCTTTCAGGAGTGAAGCTTATAGTTATAGACAATCTTTAGATACCAGTGGCAGTTTATATCTTATAAATGTATTTCCATAGGACTGGAAGAAACCTGAAGAGACCAAGAGCCATGCTTTGCCTTCGTTTAGAAATAAGGAAATGCAGGCCCAGAAACATGATGTGCTGTGCTAGCATCACGTATACTTAACAAACAAACAGAGCCCAAACAGGACTCTCCTAACTTCCAACCCAATTGTCTTTCTTATTTTTAAATTTTATTTTATAGAGAATAAAACAAAAAAGGACAGAACAAAGCAGACAACAACAGAACAATGTAAGCAACACAGCACTTCACAACAAGACAACTGGATATTAACAGTAGCTACCATAATGTCTCTTTCTTTGTAATAGCTGAGCATGGCTTCAAATACAATAGTATCAAACATAACAAAATAGTATAAAACCATTCAAAAGAATGAAAGTATTACAGGGTATTCTGAACCAAATAACAGAAAAGGAACAATGGCTACTATAATATCTCATTTTGCATACAAAATTTGTTTATACTATCACATATATTAAAATCCAATAAGACACAACATGATAGACCCAGTGGTAATAGAAGAATAAAAGCATGGTAGGATTTCAAAGCAAGATGATATTAAATCAGAAATGGCTGCCATAATGTCTTGTTTTCTTCAAAATAGCTGTTCATACAATCACATATAATAAAATCAAACAAAACAGAATAAAACCAATCCAACTGATGAATGAAAACATTATAAAGGTTCAAAGCAATGTAATGTGGAATCACGATTATCATCAAATCTTACATACTCTTACCATTTCTTACACTCGGGGTACTATATGGTGTTTATACATGTGAGTTTGATTATTTTTGCTTATGAGTATGGTCTCAAGTTGCATCCATTTATTTATAAATATCTCCATGTGATCATTCTTTATAGCTGAGTAGTACACCATTGTATAAAAATACCACAACTTTTTTATCCATTCCTCAGTTGATGGGCACTTAGGTTGTTTCCAAGATCTGGCTATTAAAAATTGTGCTGCTATAAACATGGGTGCACATATATCACTGTGGTATGATGTTTTCAGTTCTTCTGGGAATTTGCCTAGCAGTGGAATAGCTGGGTCAAATGGGACTTCCAAACCCAGCTTTTTGAGGAATCTCCAGACTGACCTCCACAGTGGTTGCACCAGTCTACACTCCCACCAACAGTGCAGAAGAGTTCCTTTTTTCCTGCAGCCTCTCCAGCATTTATTGGTGGTAGTTGTCTTTATATTGGCCATTCACTGAGATGAAATCTCAGTGTGGTTATAATTTGCATTTCTCTAATGACTAATGATGATGAACATTTTTTCATGTATTTATTTGCCATTCATATTTCTTCATCTGAGAACTGTGTATTCATTTCAGATGCCCATTTTTGGATTGGGTCTTTGAATTTTGGGGTCTGATTTTTTTTTTAATTCTTTACAAGTTCTAGACAGAAGTCCTTTGTCTGAGCGACAGTTCACTAAGATTTTTTCCCAGTTTGTGGGTTTTCTTTTCACTATGCTGGAGATGTCTTTCAACATGCAGAAACTCTTTAATAAGACGTGATCCCAGCTATTGATTCTGGGAAGTATTTCCCGTGTGGTTTGATTCTTGTTCATGAATTCTCTACATACCCCTATGTCTTCAAGATTTTTACCTATTTTGTCTTCCAACAGATTTAGTGTTTTTGTTTTAATATTTAGATCTTTGACCCATTTAGATTTTAGTTTAGTAGATGGTGATAGTCATGGGTCTAGTTTTAGTCTTCTGCATATGGATAGCCATTTTTTCCAGCACCATTTATTAAAGACTATGGTTCTTCCAGTGAACATGTTTGAACCCTTTATCAAAGATAAGGCAGTTGAGTACATCTACAGTTGTGGTTGTATCTTCCAATCTATTCCATTTATTTTCAGGTCTGTTTTTATGCCAGTACCATGTTGACATTATTACTATAGCTTTGTAGTACAACTTCAAGTCAGGGATTGTGATGCATCCTGCCTGGCCTTTGCTGTTTAGCATTGCCTTTGCTATTCTAGGGCTCTTCCAGTTCCTGATGAATTTTAGGAGTGATTTTTCTAGATCTATGAAGTATGTTAATGGTATTTTCATTGGGATTGCTTTGAATCTGTATAACAATTTTGGGAAGATGGCAATTTTCACAATATTTATTCTTCCTATCCATGAACAAGGGATGTCTTTCCATTTTCTGAGGTCCTCTTCAATTTCTTTATTCAATATTGTAATTTTTCCCTTATACCTCTTTTACTTCTTTTGTTAGATTAATTCCTAGTTATTTCATGTTTTTGGATGCTAGTGTGAAGGGTGTGGCTTCTCTTATTTCTCTCTCAGTGATTTTGTTGTTAGTGTATAGGAATGCTATTGATTTTTGAGTATTGACTTTGTATCCAGCTACATTCCTGAATTTATTTATTATATCTAAGAGTCTTTCAATGGAGTTTTGGGAGTCTTATATGTAGAGTATCATGTCATCTACAAATAATGATTATTTAACTTCCTCTTTTTTATCTTTACTCCTTTTATTTCTTTCTCTTGTCTAATTGCTCTGGCTAATATTTGCAGTACTATGTCTAATAAGAGTGGTGATAAGGACATCCTTGTCTTGTACCTGATTTTAAGGTAAAGGCTTTCAATTTTTGGCCATTTAATATGATGCTGGCTGTTCGTTTTGTCATAGATGGCCTTTATCATATCGCGGTAAAGAACATCTATTCCAGTTCTCTGTAAAGCTCTTATCATGAATGAGTGTTGGACCTTATCAACAGCTTTTTCTGCATCTATAGAGATGATCATGTGGTTCTTGCTTTTGGTTCTATTGATACGGTGGGTTATATTTATTGGTTTATGTATGTTGAACCATCCCTGCATGCCTGGGATGAATCCCACTTGGTCATGGTGTATCATCTTGATGATTTGCTGCATCCTATTTGCCAGTATTTTATTTAGAATTTTTGAATCTATGTTCATTAGGGAGATTGGCCTACAGTTCTCTTTTTTAGTTAGGTCTTTCTCAGGTTTTGATACTAGAGTAATATTTGCTTCCAGGAATGACTTAGGAAGAATTGCTTCCCTTTTGATTTCATTGAAGAGTTTGAGGAGTGTTGGAATTAAGTCTTCTTTGTATTTCTTGTAGAATTTCTCAGTGAATTCGTCTGGGCCTGGGCTCTTCTTTGTTGGAAAGGTTTTAATTACATTTTAAATTTCATTAATAGAAATTGTGTTATTCAGCAGTTTTACCTCTTCTTGACCCAGCTTTGGTATTTCATATGTTTCTAGGAATCTCTCAATTTCTTCTGTGTTATCGAACCTATGAGAGTAGAGAGTTTTCAAAATAGGTGTTGATGATTTTCTGTATTTGCACAGAGTCCATAGTAATTTTACCTTTTTCATTCCTTATTGCATGAATTTGAGTTTTTTCTTTCCTTTTTAAAATAAGGTTGGCTGGAGGTTATCAATTTTATTTATTCTTTCAAAGAACCAACTCTTTGATTCATTAATTCTTTGTATTGTTTTCTTAGTCTCTATTGCATTGATTTCTGCTCCGATCTTTATAATTTCCTCCCTTCTTTTGGCTTTGGGCTTGACTTGCTCTTCTTTTTCTAGATGTTTGAGATGTATTATCAGGTTGTTTATTTGTGTTTGTTTTGTCTTCTTGATGTGGGAACTCAGTGCAATAAATTTTCCTCTGAGGTCTGCTTTCATTGCATCCCACAAATTCCAGTAAGTTGTATTTGCATTTTTGTTTGTTTGCAGATATTTTTTAATTTCTTCTTTAATTTTCTCTGTGACCCACTGATTTCTCAAGAGTGTATTATTCAATTTCCACATGTTTGTTGGGTTTTTGCAGTTTCTTTTATCATTAATTTCTAATTTCATGGTGCTATGATCCAATAACATGCATGGGCTAATTTCAATTCTTTGCATTTACTTAAATATGTTGTGTGGGCTAGAATATAGTCTATTTTAGAGAATGTACCATGTACTGCTGAGAAGATATATATTCTGATATTGTTTGATGGAACACTCTGTATATACCTATCAAGTCCATTTTTTCACAGGTGTGATTCAGTTCTGTTATTTCTCTGCTGATTTTCTGTCTACTTGATCTGTCCCTTTGTGTCAATGGCATGTTAAGGTCTCCTGTTATAATTGTGTTATTGCTTATTTGATTTTTAATTTCTGTTCACACTTGCTTTGTATAGCTGAGTTCTCTGGAATTTGGTTCATAGATATTTAAGATTTTTATCTCTTCCTCTTGAAGTTTTTCTCTAACTAGTATGCAGTGACCTTCTTTATCATCTTAGTCATTCTTGGTTTGAATTTCACATTGTCTGCAAACAGAATAGCTACCCCCATTTTTCTTTTAGTTTCCTGTTGCATGAGGGATTGTTTTCTATCCTTTGACTTTCAGTCTATGAGTTTCCTTTTGGGTTAGATGGGTTTCTTGTGGACAGCATATGGTTGGATGTTGTTTCTTGATCCATTCTGCCAGTCTGTTTCTTTTGATTGGTGAGTTGAGGCCACTTACATTAATGGTTATAACTGTTATATATTGGTTTGTTATTGACATGTTATCTTTCTGCTATTGTATCTTTAGCTTTCCATTCTGTTTAATTGTCTGCCTTGCTTAGTGGTTTTTTTCCTATGTATATCCAGAAAGTCTGTCAGTATTCTTTGTAGGGTTGGTTTGGTGGTCATGAAGTTCTTCAGCTGTTCTTTGTCATGGAAGTATCTTATTTCTCCACCCATTCTGAAGGACAGTTTTGCAGGGTATATCAGTCTGGGTTGGAAGTGATTTTCCTTTAGGATCTGAAATACTTCATGCTCTTCTTGACTTCACTGTTTGCGCTGAGAAGTCTGCTGTGATTCTGATAGGTTTTCCTTTATAGGTGTTCTGTCTTTTCTCTTTAACAGCTTTTAGTATTCTGTTTTTATGTTGGATTTCTGGGATGGTGATTATTATATGTCTGGGTGTAGTTTTATTTTGGTTATGGCTATTTTGAGTTCTATATGCTTCACTAATCCATATGTCAGTTTCTATTCTCATTTTTAGGAAATTTCCAGCTATTATTTCTGTAAATAGCCTCTTGTTATCATTTGTGTTGTCCCCTTCTTTTTCATTTATCCCTATTAATCTTATGTTGTTTTTCTTTGCATCATCTTGCAGCTGTTGAATTGTTATTTGCTGATTCCTTGTTATTTTTAAAAGATCTTTCCTTTCCTGTTCACTGGCTGCAATCTTATCTTCAAGGTCTGAAATTCTTTCTTCCCTTTCATTGGCAACTTTCAATTGAGTCTGCTTCATGCATTCTGTTTGTTTCTTATAGTGGTCATTCAGGGATTCTATCTGTTTGCTTTGTTCCTCTAATTTTTAAACTGTGTGTTCTTTAGATGTGTTTGGTATTTCTTTCACTACTTTTATCATTTCTTCATTTACCTGGGAAATCATTTCTGATTTGAGTTTCTCTATAGCTTCCCCAAGTTGCTTCTGTATTTCAGTTGATATCATTTCAGTCATTTCAGGTGTATGGCTTCTATTTTCTTCTATGTACATGACTCCTAAGCTTTCTTGGGTTGGGCTGGAGGTTTGAGATTGCATTTTGGTCCTTCATGTTGCCATTTTCCTGTATTTCTTTGCTTTGAGCAGTGTTCCAAAGCTTCCCCTGGGCGTTTTAGAAATCACCTGCTGCCCCCTCAGCTCCTGGGACTGAATGAAGGTCACTAAGCATGGCCCAGTCAGGCCTGCAGGACATCATGAGCTTAGTGCAGTGTTTTAGGGAGCTGGGTGGGCACTTAATTGCTTTGAGCAATGGTTTTAAACTCTCCCCAGGCCAGCACTGGCAGGCTGGAACTCCCCTCATGTGGTCTTGGCTCCCTAGACTGAAAGAAGGCTGCTGGGCGTGGTCTATGAAGGCCTGCAAAACCTCCAAGCCCAGTCCAGTGTCCTAGGAAGCTGGCTGGGCACTCAACCACTGGGAGCAATGGTCTCAAACTCTCCCCAGGCCAGCAAGGGCACCCTGGCACTCACCTTGCATGGCCCTGACTCCCTCACAGGGCCTTCACTCCCTGGATAGAAAGAAGGCCGCTGGGCATGGTCCACTCGGGACATTCCAGTGTCCAGTGTCCTAGGGAGCTGGCTGGGCACTCAACCCAACCCAACTGTCTTTCTATACTGGATTCAAGTTTGGAGGCTTGAAGCTCACATTTGCCAATAACTACAGTAGTCATGACAGTGATGTAAGTGTTACTTAGCCTTGCAGAGTTCTACACTCTTCATTTTCAATAAAGAAAATTGTTTCTAAGGATATTTTATGCATTAAAGATCAAGTATATGCAAAAACATAATTGAAAATAATTATCATTTAAAGAATACTTCTGTATCCTCTCTGGAAAGCAGAACACCAAATAAAATTAAATGACTTTTATCAATACCTCCCTTATATTGATTGGCCAACAGATCAAAAAAACTAGTTTTTTTATGTATACCTAGTTGATTTGTTATTTTGCTTTTTGGTTGATTGATTGGCTTTATCTTGTGTTTGCTACCAACTCAGTAAAGAGAATTATTTAAGTGAGACATGATATCTTAGTTACTTTTCTCCTTGCTAAGGCAAAATACCAAACAATCAAAGTTAAAGAAGGAAATGTTTATTGTAGCTCACGTTTTGGAGAAGTTTCATTTTATAGTTGGCTGACTCTAAGGCAGGGTGTCATGCAGAGGGGCATCGCAGAGGAGAAACAGTCCATGGTGGGCAAAGGTCACAAAGCAGCAAAATAGCGAAGAAGCAGCAAGGGACAGCAGTAGCTGTCTTTCTGTTCCTTATATTTTATCCAGGCTACCTGCCATTAGGGCAAGTACACTCATACCCAGAGTGGGTCTTTCCATTTCCACAGCCAAGACTATGCCAAACCAATCAGTAGACTAATTTAGTAATCATCCACCCTTGATCCCTGCATCACACACTTAACCGCAGCATCAGACACTCTAGATTCAGCTAACTTGGAAGAGCTTCACCTATGGCTACAAAGCAATTTATGGGCATATCTAGACACAAACAGTAACATAGCATAACACATATAATCCCAGCATCACATGCCTTAATTCCAGTCATATCTGAAAAGCCCCACTGATTACCACATGAGGCTTTGAGGGCACATCCAGACAGAAGTCATAGCCTATGATAAGAAAATTCTACTGGAAGTCACGACTATAATTGGCGTGGCTATTTTATTCATGTCATGATCTCTGCTGATCATTAAGAGCTAAGTAGAGAACTAGTTGGCTTCAGACTCCAGTGTATTAATTTTTTATTTTGCCCTTCTTAAAACAACTAGGTTTTGCATGCATTAATGTAAAAAGAATGTAAAGCAATGGAATTTCTGTAAATCAGGAAAGGGATGTTTTCCAGTGGGAAACAATAGTGGTAGTTTTAAATAATATAGTTATTAATTATTTGCATAGTACAAAGATAATAAGAGCTGAAGATGAGCATTGTGTGGGTCAGATCTACACACACTATGTGTCCTTGGATGCTAGTTGCTCTGTGATGGCATATTCTCAACTATAACCTGGGAATGATAATCATACCTAGCTCTCAGGATAATGTGAGATGCAAGATGAGAAGCAAATGCTATGACCTCGATGGTAAAGTAACTGTCATCACTTTTGGCCATAGCCTAACTGTTGTGCCAGGTACTCTGCTGATTGCTTATGATGCCTCATTTTTATCTCATGAAATCTCTCTAAAATCACAATTAGATTTAGTAAACTAGAGGTAAGGTAAACCTTGGAAGTTGAAAAGATCTGTTCAAGGCAACATAGTGTGTGTTAAAGTTGGTTTCTGTATCTAGGTACTTCCTTTCCAAGAACAAGTGTTTTATTATTACCATCTTCTCCCTCCTTCATGACACAAGAGGTTTAGCTCAAAAGTATTTCTTTTTCTCTTATTTTATGATATTGCTAATTATTTTCATTCATACTTTGTTGACCCTGAAACTACTTTCTAATCAAGCCATAGGTCCAAAGCATTGTAATAGGAAAGAGAAGAAGGAATTCCAGACACTTGACCCAGTTAGAAACTTTAAGCCAAATATATGAAGTAAGCAGAGAAAGAAAAGAAATGTGGGAGATGTAACAATATACATAAGTGGGCAAGGGCAGTGGCTCTGCAATCCAACCTTAAAGTATTTCACAGACGTTCCTAACCCAGTGGAAAGGATGGGCCAAAGGTACGATTGGAGGGACACTGAAAATATGGTGTAGGAATAAATTCAGAGTAAAATGACTCTATAGAGCAGCAAATGTGGAAAATTGTTCTTTGTAAGAAAGAAGACAGATATCTCTCTGAAATCTTTCTTGTTATACAGTATCAGCAAGAAGGCATTTAGTAGAGTCTGCAATGCCTTCTCATTTGCAGAACACGTTTGCAGAATCAGTGCAGAACTGGACCCAAAACACTGCTGTATCTCACTGGCATTGCAAATAAAAACTGAAAGAGCATCCTAGAAGTTCATGGCCATTGTTCTGGTGGCTGTTATTTTGCCTAGAATTTTCTCTAAACTTTTTCACTTCCTATCTACTATATTTGTAAAACAATATTAATAGTAGAGTCTATCCTTTATCAAGTTCTTAATCCATACCACATACCATGCGAGGTACCTAATATACACCAGAGTTTCCCTGGCACTAAGGATTTAACAATGAATAAAAGGCACAAAAACCCATCCTTACAAAGCTCACATTCTAGTCAGGTACATAGAAAAGGATATTGAGTATTTTGGAGAGAAATAAAGCCAAGAATAATGACTCTCACTGTGTGTGTGTGTGTGTGTGTGTGCGCGCGTATGTAATAGGCTGTACACGTAAATAGCTTGGCTAAGGAAGACTTTACAGAGATTTTGACACGTGAACAGCAAGGTGTGGACTTGTGTGGATTAAAGGGAGGAAAAGATTTTGGGAAAAGAAAACAGCAAAATGCAGCAGTTTATGTACAGAGAAAGGACAGAAAAGATGGTTTGTGTACAGAGAAAGGACAAACAAGACTGCTGGTGTGTTTTAAGAGCATCAAGTACCAATATGGTCAAAGCTTATGGATTATAGGAAATGAGATCAGAGGAAAGGGAATAGCTTGGAGAGCATCTTGTAGGTCATTGTAACAATTTTGATTTTTATTCTGCTTAAGATGGCAACTATTGGAAGGTTTTGCAGAGAGTAATAAAACTGAAATGATACAGAATTTGACAGAATCTGATGCTACAAGAGCAAATGGAGAAGGCTGGAGATGTGTGAGTAAGGAGGAGGGCATTTAAACCATGCAATGGGCAGGTCATTGCTAACTACCGCAGGGTGTCTGAGAGTAACTGAGAAGGATTATACACTGAGTAGGTTTCAGAGAAGATTGGAAGAGGAAAGTTGGAGACCAAATCTTAAAGTAAATATTATGTGAAAGCAACAGAAATGGGACAGTAGCTAGAGAGTGAAGTGGGGTCAAGAAGAATTTTCTCATTTAAATTCAGGAAATCTGGGTCAGTAGATCTCCTTACAGATAAGGACCCTAAAGCCTTTAGTAGCAAAGCAAACTGCCCAAAGTCAGAGCTGAGGCAGTATGATCATTTTGATTCAGTTTTTCTGTCTTCTGAAACCGTGAGTAACCATGAGAAAGCTCCCAAAGAACAGAAAGCTGAAGTTCCTAAATCCTTCTATGCATACTTTAATGATTTGGGCTTCACAAAATGGTGAGAATCAAATAATTAAATGAACTCCGTGAGGCCCACAACCAGTTTTTTCCCAGGCAACTGTTTGATGAGCTGAGTATGCACCTGGCAGAATGAATGAAGCTCCCAAAAGTGCTTTGTGAATTCTTCTTGAATAAGTATCAGCTTAGAGTCAGTGCCTGTGATGTTTCATATGATACATTATAATTCAATTATTATTGTCTTTATCATTTTAAACTTTCCTTCTAAATCTCTTTGGAAGGGAAGACAGAGAGGAAAATTTTCTTAAAGTCACCCTGCATGAAGATCTCAAAGTCACCTAATTTCAGTGCAGATGCTTCAGTTGCAAACAATGACTTGGGGAAGCTCAGAAATGGGATGAAGTCATAACAGGCACATTCCTCATGTGCGGGAAAGGAAGTGTGAGGAATTTCTCTTGGCCTGTGACAGAACAAGGCATTTTTCCTCATAGGGAATTAAGTCCATCCTACATCTCTTGGATTAATGCTAGTGCATTCTCCTAACCAAGAGAATTTTGCATAAGAAGAGGCATCTGTTTTCACCTCTCCAGCTGCACCTCCTCAACCAACTCAGTTGATATTCATGTGGAACGCAAGCTCTGATTTGAGGATAATTGCTAGATTAGCTAATAACAGAGGTCCCTCTTTCCTGCTTCTATTACCCCTTGAATAGCTATTCGGATTGCTAAATCCATTTTTATTCCAAACAGAAGAACAAATTCCAGTAATTAGTGAGCGTTTTGCAGTCCTTGACCTGTTTATGAGAGCACGTTTCTGTTGTACACATTCTATGAAAAGTCAGTAAGTAGGGCATTCTTCATTAATTGCAGCTGTTTTTATGCATGCCAATTTTTTTTTACCACATGCAATAACTTAAAATGCAGTAGCTCAAAGGACAAAATTTAAAATGTTTATTATTTATAAGCCCAAACTGCATAACCGAAGATAATGATTTGAAAATTTGGTTATGATGCTTCTGAAGAAAAATTTAGCCTTAGAAATTGTTTAAGGAAAGACAGCAGTCAGATAGAGTTTTGTAAATAAGTCCACCCTGTATGTAATCAGTCATTTAATAGTGTCATTGATACTATTTTTATGAGCAGAGTAGCATAATATCATTTATTCCAATAGTTATACATTTTGAAACTTGTACTGACATATAATTAATATACCACAAAAATTCACTTATTGTAAGTGAAGAATTCAGTAATTTTTAATAAATTAACATAAGCAACAGCCAAATTCATTTTAGAACATTTCTGTCACCCTTGTTTCCTTGTGCCTATCAGTAGTAAACTTGCTCTCCTACCTCTATGTAAATAGTCATATATTTTGTGTCTCTACAGTTTTACTTTTTCCAGAAATTTCATAGAAGTAGAATACTATACTACATAATACTTTGCATTTGGATTCTTTCAGTTAGCATGATATTTTTAAAGTTCATGTTGCAGCATATACCAGTACTTCACTGGTTTTTGTGGTCAAAGGTTATTATCTTATATTAATACAAACTTTTAAAAATTCATTCACCAGGTAATGAACATTGATATTATTTCCACTTTTTGACCACAATAAATAGCACTGCTATGGATAGTTGACTTGCTTTTGTGGGTTGAACTTCCTTGTATATTTTGGTGAGGAGAATGCACTCTGCTTCTTAACTGCCCAGCACTGTGCTTGTCTAATAGGATGTTAGCAGGTGAAATGAAGGCAGAGGTGCACTCACAGTTTCAGGTTTCTTTCTTACACCTCTGCCTTCACCCCAGCAGCTTTTAGGGTGGCCTCTGCTTTTTCAGCAGAAGAGGCATGGGGATAGTAGAACTGCAATTGTTCTAAAGCAGAAATATGGGTCAGTTATATAGCAATATTATACAACTAGCTAATAGATACAGAAGTCATGGAATAACTTGGCAACTGTTACTCATCAAACTTTTCTCATAAGTGTTCTTGCTCCTTTTTTCCCAGCCACTAAGCTTCCTGTTTACCTGTTTTCCTCAGCATCTTCTTCATCCAACCTATTTCCTCTGCCTGGGATATTGCTTCTCCTTCTCTTTGCATGACTAATCTCCACTGGACTTGCATATGCCAACTTAATCATCTCAGAGAAAACATCTACATCTTTGCTGAGTAAGGAACTCTTCGAAGCGTTGTAGCTCACAACTGAAAATATAGACCAACAGTGCAGACCAAGTAGCTCTTCTACTTGGTCCTGTGGATTGTAAGAGCAGTGTCAGTTATTGAACAGATCATCTGTGGGTAGGTAGTTTATGATCGCCCCATCTGATGTGTTCTCACTTCCAGTGGAGCCAAGCATCTGGAGCAGACTGACCTGGACTTTTCACATGGGTTCAAGGTTCCCAGAGTGATGTAGAGTGAAGCCTGAAGGCAGAACTTTCCGCTGAACTTTGTTTCACATCTCCAAATGTCCTGGTGGTAGAAACTAGTCACCTAGCCAAGCTAAGCTATAGTATGGGGCGACTACCCAATGGCATGCATATGAGGAGATATGATATGGAAACATCAGAGGGCTACATATGGTTTGTGTCTCTCTAACCTGTAATATATATTAATCCCTGCCAAGAGGCCTGACATATTAAGTCATGAGGTCAGACTTAAAGGCCCTGATCTCACAATTTGCATTAGCTCTTCAAATGCATCTCTTGGTTATGATCCCTATGATGCAGAGAGAAGAGAACTTAAACGAGTTATTTCCTCCTGAATACCGTTAGTTCAATGCAAAGATAGGACTAGAAAATCTGTAATAGACACTTTCACACATGTGTTAGGCACCCTGTGACCATACTCCCTGGGAATCCGTTCTTCAAACTGCCATTTACCTCTTTATTCTACCCACAACATTCTTGTCTGTATCCTCTAAGAGCACTACTTGCTGTAAGAAAATTTAATGAAGTGATTTCTCTTCAGCCTCACACATACCAAATTTGTAGGTGTCTAGAGAATAGTCACCATATCATTTAAACTCAGATTGTATAACTTCCTTTAAACTTTTTGGGGTTTGTTATGTATCATATTATACTCACTTTAGTAGTCAAAACCCATGGCCACTATTCTTTTTGAAGTAGCTTTCTGGCACTGTACTTTTTTAGAACTGTTGTGAGATATGACACCCATAAGAATATGCCATTGAGATTCTCAGAAGCAATTTTATTTAGCTGAGAAGGATCTTTTGGGGATGTTAGCAAAGAGTTGCATAGCTACACTCTTGAACTGATCTTTAATTTGTAGCCATTTCATAAAGAATCTCGTTGCTAGCTGGAGAAACTAAAGCTATGAAACAGTTTTATTTTTCAACCCAGAAAACTCTGGATATATCAATATGCCTCTGAATTCTGCTTAGAAATTGCACAACTCTCTCTTCAGCTCATTTCTCTCTTCCTGCATCACATCACATGGGGCTAAACAAACCCAATCAACACTTTCATCATTTTTTCTGATCCACAAACTGATTACGAATATTTTCTCTCTTCCTCTTAAATCAGATGACAGTTTGTCACTTCTGTGGAGCACAAATTAACTGTTTTACAACTGTTTTGCCAAGGAGGTTTCCTTAGCACTTTTCTAAACTCCATGAAAAATTTCCTCCTTATCTCTTGAGATGCTGATAAGTTTTCTAACTACTTTTCCAACTACTATGTCTGTCACATTCTCAAAACCTGTACACAATATGTTCAATTTTTGCATGACCACAGCTGACTTTGAGGTGCATCTTTATGTATTAATTAATCTTTGTGCATGGAAGGCCATCTCAAAGCTTATTGATGGAAAAGAGCAATTTTTCTATTTGCCCATGCTGTGCTTGGTTAGATAAGTCTTCTGGTCTTTTTTGTGACTTTTGCAGCTCCAGTCATGGATATTCTGATTGGGATTGGATATTTGGCCATGAGTGCTGCCTGAACCAATCTATACTGTGGGTCAACTTGGCTTCTCTTTCCATGATAGCAGAAGATTTTCCACAGCAAGCTTCAGGATGTAAGTACATTTTTATACCGCTGTGTACTTCAGGGGTGCTTATGTTCTACTGACCAAAGAAAATTCCATGACCAAACCCATAGTCAGTATAGACGGGAACCTTGCCAGGATGTAGACAGAGCAAAGCTGGTTCACTGATGGTCATTACACTAAAAGTCTACTGAGAAGCATGTTTTGATGGCCTGGGATTACATTATGATGCATTGTTTCATGCTGTCTTAGTATGCTAACACACTTGATTTTACAATTTTAATATTCAATATTTGACTCCCTGGCTAAACGTATACTCTTCAGGACAACAGTTATATCTTGTTTGCTACTCTGTCTTTAATACCCAAAAATGAATGTTTAAACATGCATGGTAGCATTGATGAATGCATAATTAAATAAAAGTTAAATAAAATGATCCTAAGAGAAGTCTGATACAGCTTATATATTTACTGCATATTTTATTTTGCATCTAACATATATAAACAGTCCAATGTTTATTTGTTCATTTGTTACCCATATCCTTTTGAGATAAAAATTCTATGTGGCAGAACATTTACTCATGTCATTGATAAAAAGCAATCTGAGTAAATTACAAATTCAGTAGAACTTTAGAAAGAAGGAAATGATTAAATAATATTATGTGCTAATATTGAATAAAATATCTTTGCTGTAGTGTAGATAGGTTACTAAGAGTAGCATATTAAAGTAACATACTCACTATTCAGACCAGGTACTGGGATCAAAACTTAGAGGCCACCCATATCTCCTCTGTTCAGACTCACCTCTCCTCAATTCTGGCCTTCATCTATTTCTCTTCCTAGGAAAAATTTTAATTATAGGGTGGGAGGAAAAGTGGTAGGAATGCTGTCCTTAGGAGTCACAAGTGGGCAAAGGGTGCCCATTCCTCAGCTTGTGGGAAAAATGTGGATAGGGACCACAACAGAAGCAAAGATGTGGGCAAGACTGCTACTATTACTGTGTACCACCACCAACAAAAAATAACACTGCTAGAGAGCTGGGTTCTTCTTTCCTTCCCTAAAATGCACTCCAGTTTGTACAGGGCTGTGTGAGTCCTCCTGTTAGCACACGTGACAGCTAAAAATCATTTGCTCCTAAATGATGGCACAGCAGCTAAAGAAACCCTACAGTAGCAAGAAAGCTAAAGAGCCTAGGAGGATGGGAAGAGCTAACGTACACCATAAACTCAAAACACTACAGAGGCTTATCGTCCCATTTTTGCCTTCATTCATTCTTTCTTGTTTATTTATTAATGTCATTTAAGAAGTTAATTGTAGGCTTATGACTATACTTCTCATCATGTATAAACCGCACAGGAGAATTAGAACCCCAATCTTCCCTGTGGCAGGAGAGACTTGTACTTTTTCTTGTTAGATTAAGAACAGAGAAGTGCTTTCCTGTTTCTCTCTCCTGCCACGTTAATGATGCCCTGATTGCGTGTATGGGATCTAAAATGGCCTAGAGGGATGGATGTCCTTTGGCCAGCTAAGGTGACATTGGCGGGCCACTGAAACACCCACAGCTGAAAATGTTTATTCTACGGAGTCCAGGCTTGCTTGGCCACTTCTGCTGACCTCAGGAACTGTGTGAGCTTTTGAAAATAACCTGGCTTCTATAATTTGTCACTTGCCAAAACCCTTTAACGTACAGATTTGTGCAATGCTCATTGGGCTCTTATACTCTGCACAGTGCCTGTGCTAGGTACACACGTTTGTATTTGCTTTTTCACGTTTGTACAATTTTAGAGCTAAGCTTATTACCCTTATATCTCAGGTTTAGATTAGTAAACATTTGGATGGTGGAAAGGAATTTTTTTCATTTACTTGTCTTTTTCTTAATGTCTGTTGTGCTTCAGGCTTTGAATTGGTCCTGAGCACAATTATTTTGCTTCTAGAACCTGAGTTCTTTATTCCAGTTCTGTCTCCCTGCCATAGGTGTGGGAGGTGTACAAAGAGGGGTGTAGGGCCAGATGATGTGACACAGAAACACCCCACCATGTCTGGTCCCCGTCACCACCCCCTCTGCCTTTTTCATCCCTCCATTCCAGCCTTCCTCCATTCCTCTTTCCTCCCCACATCAAGTCCAAATCCTCACCTCCCTGACCCAGGAAGGAGTTCTTTCTTGAACATCACCCTTGAAAGGATAACACAAGTGTTTTCACTGGCGCTGTTGTCATGTGATCAAAGCATAGCTCAGGAAATGGGGTCCTTCGAAAGCTGTTTATCTAAAATCTCCTATTTCACCAGTTGGAGCATTTTAAGAGAACATTCTGCGCCTTTTCTCCCAAGGGCAAATATTTCAGTTACCTGTGCAGTAGGAGCCAGGCAGAGGCCACACATACTTTCTACAGTAAAAGAAAACAGTTCTCCCGCTGGAGCTCATGTGCTGCCCCAGCCCCCAGCCAGCTCCTGGGACCATGAAGAAATTCTGGTCTGCTCTCTCACAGGAAGTTTGAGTAATTGTAGGCACAGAAGATTTAAAGACAAAAAGCTCTAAATCCAGGCTTAGGTGGGAGTGTTTTTTATTACTGATAAAAAACAGAGTCCCCTTTCTGGGTTATTCAGATGAACTCAGTGTAAATATTTATCCTTTCAGCTAATAGGTCTGTTTTGAGGAGTTCTGCGACTCCCAGACAACCAGGCTGATGGATCGCTTTTTGCTTCCCCCCTTGGAGGTGGGCTGGGCAAAGTTATTTGGCATGGAGAGCCCTTTTCCTGTGGCCTGCCTGTTGGTATGTATGAGGCATAACAACCTTCTTTGTGCCAGAGTAGGGCGAGTAGGAGGGAAGGCCTTGCTAGGACCTCCCAGCTCCAGTGCTCTGAAATGATTTAAAGGCCGTTTCGTCAGTGTTCTCAGTGCAAACAGCCGCCCACCTCCGAGCAGGAGGAAGATGGATGGGCTGATCTGTAGCCCCTCCAGCCCTCAGGGTTCAATGCAGCACTTTGTTCTCTGACAATTTCAGAGAGTGCAGAATTCACACTGTGGGCACTCTTAGCACACACAGTCACACACAGAGGGACATTCACAGACACAAGTGAGTGCAAAAAATGCACAGGGGTGCACGGGAAGATCGTTGAGGGTGGAAGCTATTCCTTGCTCCTATTTGTGTTCTCACGTTGCCTAGCAATGTCTGGTGCAGAGAAGACTTTTAATACCTGCTTTTAGAATGAATACATGAATAATTGTAATTATAACCATTTAGTTAGCACTAATAGGTGCCAGGCTTTGAAGGAAGTGCATTATAGATCATGCTCTTATAGAACACTCAAGACAGACCTTGAGGTTAGGTGCTGTTGCTCTTACCATTTCACAGATGTGCAAAGGAAGGATTGAGAGAGCAAAGTGTTTCACCCAAAGTTTTGTGCCTGGTAGAATGACAGCAGACATCTAAACCCAGAGTGGATGCTCCGAAAGCTTCTCTCTGTAAACTCATCCACAGTGCAAACGAAGAATGATTCTACAGATGGCATTCCAGCATAGCAGGCTTGCTATTGCCGAGGTGCAAAACACAACTTCCAGGCGTTGGTTACAGAGCGCCTGTAAAATACTTTGTCTCAGTTTTATTTGTTTACTTCTTTGTCCTTTCTCCTCATCCCTCATTGTGAGGCACTCAGAGGCAGTAACAGCTTCAGAGTAGGCTTTCCATTTCCTAGTAATAAGGAAGGAAGCACCCTGGGTTTAGGGCCTGTAAGGTAGCACAGGTCCTTTTCTGAAGAGTGAATCCGCAGGTTTCTAGCTGTACAGATTTTCTATTGCTGCCGGAACAGATTATCACTGACATAGCATTTTCAATTAATGCTCACTTACTGTCTTGCAGTTTGTATGTCAGGAGTTACAGGCAAGCCCAGCTGGGCTCGGTACAGGACATCACGAAATTAAAATCAATGTGTGCACCAGCTGGACCCTGGGAAGGAATATGCTGTCAAGCTCATTCATGTATTTGGCAGAATTTAGTTCCTTGCAGTTGCAGGATGGAGGTCCCTTTTCCTTGCTGGCTGCTGGGGTTCCAGTATTTGTATACCCTTTGAAATTGACCTTAAGACTTAATCTGTAGTGCCAAGGGTATGGTGTAGCCTTTGGATGGTGATCGTGTCATGAAGGGTCCACCTTCCGAATTGGATGAGTCCTCTTATAAAAGAACTGGAGGAAACTAGCTAGGTCCCTGTCATGTTTCCATCCTTTCTGCCAAGTCAGGACACGGCACTCACCCCCACCCCACTGGATACAAGATACAAAGTGCCATTTTGGAAGCAGAGATTCGAACCTCACCAGATACTGAAGCTGCCAGGGTGTTGAGTTTGGACTTATTATCCTTTAGAACTACCAGAAACAAATTTGGGTTTATAAATTAGTCTTAAGTATTTTGTTGCCATTTCAAGAAAAAAAAACCCAAGAGACTGGCTGTTGGCAGGAGACTGTTCTTGGTTCTTAAAAAGCTCCCCACGTTCCTTCTCATGAGGCTCATTGCTGCTTCAGTCCTTTTCAGGCTTTGAATCCCTGGCTTCTGTGCCTAGCTGGACAAAGTTCTTTTAAGGCTTTCTGTGGTTAGATTAGGGTCCCCTGGACACTCTCCTCTTAGGGACAACTGTCCTGCAACACCTAACACAATGACTGAGCATGGCAAATAGGGTCTGAAGGCTATTCCTACCGATTCCTCCTGCCATACTGACCTTGATTATCACTGAGGTGAAGGACAGAAGAAAGGTTCATAAGGTGGAAAAAGGGATAAGTGTCATGTTAAAGAATCTGTTAAAGTGGAACTGGAGAATTCCATCTATATTTTACAAGCTGGCTGAAGCACATCAGGAGAGAGCAATGGAAAAATGAGATGACACTTAGCAAGTGCTTGGTGACTGTGCAGCCAAACTCCCTGAGTGAACAATGATGCTGTACAGAGGAAGGAAAAGACAAGAAAACCCAACACACGGTCCTTGGATAAGTAAGAACAGTTTGCATGCATTGAGTCCTTCCTATAGACCTGGCAGAGTTTTAAGTGCTTTACATTTAAGTAATCTTTATCATCAGAAAAACACATGATATTGAGATATTACTATCTCTATTTTACTGAGGAATAAAACTACTTTAAAAAATATTGCCAAGCCTTATATAGCTAGTTGGTGTTACAGATATGCTTTGCAGGGTGCAGCTTATCTTGAGATTGTGTAGTTAACCATACAGGAGTAATATCAGGAGTCTTAGCTTTTAAAGGATCTGATCATGGAACAAAATACTGGGGCAACATCACAACATAAAACTGTAGTCTGTGACTCTTTGACATGGGCCAGCATGGTGAAGTGGAGAGAGCTCAGGGTTTGGGAGAAGGAGAGGTTTTCCAAGTACAACAATGAAAAATGGATGTGAGGCCTTGGGAGTTCATCTTGGTTCTCTCAGTCTTGTGCCCCTATTTATAGAGTGAGGTAACAATACTTGCTCCTCAGTGTTGAAAAAATTCTCCTGTGGTTCAGTGGTGTGTAAGCATCATTTTCATGCGCTGTGTGAATCTAAGGAAATATTGCCATTTGATGAATTTGGTTTCTTTTATGTACTGCCCAGGATAAATAACCTTTTAATTAAGAGGGTTTTGTAATCTACAAGTCTTGAATTCATACATAAAGAACTATTTTTCATTCTGACTTTGTCTTGGTCTTTCTTTCCCTCCCTGTGAAAGAAATCAGTCTTAAGGTCCTTAGGGGGATCCAATAGCATTTAGCATAGGGCACTATCCTGTAGACAAAAGGGAAGAAGAGAAACTGAAAGAAGAAAGGAGAGAACACCAGTCAGGTTGAAAGGGAAGCAATGCAGCAGGACAGAAATGGCCCAGAGAATGAGACCTAAGCTCTTTTGCTTTTCTGCAGAAGGACACAACTCAAGGAAAACAGTGACGTTAGATACAGCTGGTTTGGAAAAATGAAAGGAAATCGACTAGACACATGTTAATGGATTATCAAGAAATACTTAGGGGCTGGCTAAGATTGCAAATCATAAATTTGTTATGAAGTCAATCAGCATGATTATGCAGTTTTCCTCTAATAGGTCGCAGCTGGGGAACAGAAGCAAAAAATCCCCAGTGTTCACATGAAGCTCAGGAAGAAACACTACTTGTTAAGCACCAGTGATACATGTTGAATCACCATGAAAATATTTATGAAATACCTACCATGTTCCAGGCACTGTTTGAGACATAGGAAAATGAGACAATACCCAAACAGACCAATTTCCTCCAATTTTGTGGCAAGAAATAATAATAAATAGGCAAATGGCTATAAAAGAAATATAAATACAGATTTTAACTTTATGCCACAAATTATTCTTGTTGATCTCAATATATGTCTGTAGTATATATACATGTTTCAACTTGCATAGCAATATGGATTACATAGGAGGATTTGATCACTCACCTGTCTATATAAAAGTCACACCGAGTTGTCAGATTAGCTTGTGAAACATAGTTTCCTTTCATTTTATAGATGAGATTCAAATAGATTAGAGATCCTTTTCAAAGTCACACAGATGTAAAGGTCAGACCTACTGCATGAACCACACAACTCAGCTCCAAGCCAGGATTCCTTCCATTGTTTCACCGAGTTCTAGCACTGAACTCCCCAGCAGGGTGGTATTGAAGTGGGTGAAGTGGAAAAGACTAATTAAGAGGAAGACAAGAGCATGAAGCCAAAAAAGAGTACCCTGTGTTGAAAAATAGGGGGAGGAGTCAAGGATACAAAGTTTTCCTTAGGATTTCCAGTTTATGAATAGAGAAGGGTGATGTGGGCAGAGAGGAGGCAGTGTCCAGCTTTTTTTTCTGGACTCCATCAGGAAAGTGAAGTCTAGCATTTCCTTGTATCTACTTTAAGATGGCATTGTCTTTTCTTGATGATAGATATGATCTCCTTCCTAGCTAAGTTTTTGGCATTCATTAAACTGGGGTACAAAGTAGACCTTCTATACATTGTTAATTAGATTGATTAGTTTCTGTGTATGCAATGCATTCAACAAATACGTACTTCACAAACACCATTTCTTATGGCGATTGTTGTTGCTTTCTTCTTGTGAGGAGCTCACTCTACTGCCTCTGAGGATGAGGAAACCAGGTGCCTTATTTTCTTTAAAACAGACAACTTCCTACATTCTGTTATATATAATTAGAGTAAAGAGAATCCTTCTGTGGATTAAAAAAAATATTGACAAGCATTTGACGGATACACTGCAGATCCTTTGAGCATCAAAACCACAGCCTCCTGGATTTTACCTCCTCTGACCTGAGGGATAAGCAGCGCTGATTCTGTGCCTTTTCCAGAGCTTTCCACGAGCACCCTGCTCACCCAGCTGCACCTGAGTCAGAGCATCACTGTGGGCTGGTGGAGCGCAAGGTGTGAGCAAAATGTTTTATTTATAAGCTGTTTTCCCAACTGGGATCCTGGGGAAACTGCTGTTCTCAGAGGTGAATAAAGGTCAAGATGCTTCAGTGCATACTCAGGGGGGTGTCTGTGGATGGGTCTTCTGTGATGGGGGGACTGCGAACTCTGGGCCACTGAGGGCTCTATTGGCAGATGGTGATTCAGGTGATGGATAACGCCCTGACTCGGTCATTACAGGGTATGCATGTGCCAGAACATCATACTGTACTCTAAATGTGTGCAAGTATTATACAAGAATTAAAAATTCAGAAGGAATCATCAGAAAATAAACAGAAGAAAATTCTTGCAATGCATGTACCATGTAGAACGCAGGTCACACTCTTGCTATGGGGACTGCTACCAAGTGTCTCCATGGGTCTCTCTGTCTTTCAGATCTCTGCCAGCCCCTCGGCATCTTGATGCTGACTGCAGGGCAGATTCATGTTCTTTAATCCCAACTGTGACCACATCAGCTCCAGGCTCCTGTAGAGTTTAAAACATCAACTTAAGATCTGTCTTTTGTGGATCACTTACCATGGGCTGGACCATCTTCTCCCTCAGTTTTGTCTACTTTGTTTAAAGACATACCTCAGTGTCCTTTGAAAGCTATATGTCTAGGATGTAGTACATGTCAAGTGTACCAGCTGAATGAGTATCATTTTATCTCCAGTAGTAGCATATGCATGATTTCCCTGTTTTACAAAGTGAAGGTTGATAAGACTTAAGTAGATTTCTAAAAGTGTAGCAGAGAATCCAGGCTCAAAACCAAGTGCTGTCTGATTTCAGAGCTGATTGTTAAACCAGTGTTTAACTCTGGCTTACCATAGCATTTAAATAATCACCCTAACCAACGCCAAGTAAGTTCAGCCTCTGCTTTGCTTAAATCCTCCACATGTTTCTACGACCTGCTATTGTTACCAGACCTGACTGTTGCTCCTATTATACACAAATCATAACGGTCCTCAGAATATCATCACACCCACCACCTTAGCCACGGTTCCAGCACATGGCGTCTAAGGTAGATGCTCTTTCGAATTCATGGCTGGAAGGCATACTCGTTTCAAACTTTGATGCAAAAAATTTGCTTATTAAATTGTCAAGTGTGATAATGTTTTTATGTTTCTCACAGTGTCTAAGCACTCAGAAAAGATGTACTGTTTTTTCAATCACATCCTATTAAATTTGACATAGCCTCTTTCAGCTTTAGGCTTCTCCCATCAGCAGGAGTGATGCAGATATTCAGTAGAAAAAAAAGGCTCCAGTTTGAGAAAATGCTTCAAACCAGAGAAAGATGTGGACCAATCCAAAGGAGTAAAGCTTCTCACGTCTGGATGGGGACTGAGAAAAGGAAGATTTCCCTTGGGCTTCTGGGCATGATTCCCCAGTTCCCAGCGCACAGGTTTCAAGCACTTTACCACCCCCAGAGTTGTGAGCAAGAATGCAAAGGGTGGTAATGACAGTGCAAAACATGGTCAGTAAAGTCTTTAGCACAGATTTGGTGCTACTGAAAAAATAAGGTGGGAGAGCTGTCCTTACAGAGATGTGTGAGGGGATATTTCTACTGTGTTGATCATCAAATAGAATTCTAAATGCCAGAGCCTGAAAGCCTAGTTCTACTGTTCTTTCCTCCCCCTTTCAAGCTGGCAGAATTGCAAGCTGAGATAACAACAAGGTATTTTTAGCTGTTTATATTGATTTTTTCATCCTTGGTAGCTACTATATTCTATTATAACCCAAAAACAACAACTGAAAAAAAAAACCATCTGTGGAAATATCTCATTTAAGACAGCAGCATAATGATACTAAAATAATATGTTGGGAAGTATCAGAGGTCACAATATATTCTGGCATTTAAAAAGTCTCTTTTGAACATTTTGATCTTTGAACAATGCCTTTGACTGAGTATTTTATAGCAAAACCATTAGGGAAATGAAATAGTGAAGATGCAGTGCACTTATACGCTAGTGTGGTACCGTACAGTACAGGGGAGGGCGAGTCAAGACCAGCGTCTGCCACTAGAGCAACACCAGAAATGCGAGAACACGCGTCTTCACTACCAAACTTCTGCACTAACTAAAATTCCCATCGGCATCAGTAACATCGTCGTCCGTGGAGCAAGTTGCCTTCAGGTTTTGCTGCGCTGCACTTGTGCAGTTCCAGGACCTACCCAGAATGTATGGTTTTGCTGAATCTAATGAAAGTGTTCAACACTGACATCTTTTCTTACAGACTACATCTAACAGCAATGCTTTGTTTGCATTTAACTTGGGATACTGTGTCATCTTCTACCTGGCTTTTCATGGCTTTCTGCAAAAGAAGAAACATCTTGTTTTTGATATTTTTTTTGTGCTGATAAAATAGACTTTTTACATTGTTGTTGTGAAAGTAACTATTGACGTTTTCTCTACTCATTCTTTTGTTCTTCTCCTCAAGAGGAAGAGTTATTTAGAAGGTTTCTAAAATTGATAGGGTATTGAGCATGTATTACATAGGCTTATTTACTTCTTTACTTTTCAGAAAACCTGGTTTTGATACTCAAATATTTTCAGTTGCTCCAAGTGCTGGTATAGCCTGTTATAGGGAGGCAGTATTCCCTCAGAGAGGTCTATGCTTCACCAGTTATATTAAAAACATTGATTCTGGCAATAGCTCAAGCTATATGCTCCAAGTCAGCTTTATTGACAGTAAATAGGTAAATCTGATCTCTATATACCTGACCCCTGATAAGTCTCTCAAAATAAAATCACATTAAATGATCACCATATCTGTGTTCTGTCTCATGAGGCTCAGAGAGCTTAGAGATCTTTCTCAAGGTCACACGATATAAATCAATGACAGTGCCAAGGTTTGAATCCATTTGCTGTGGAAGACCACTGCATATTCTACTGTTCCACAAGAAATATTACCGAGCTCCCTGGCAGAGGAGGGAAATGAAAGGAAAGAGAAAAGAGGATCGATTTGTGTTGATGAGAGTGAACCAGAAATGACTAATTAAAAGGAACAAAAGATCACAATGCCAGAAAAGAGCCAGAGGACCTGCTTTGCAAAGTATGGGTTTTGGGGGGAGAGTCAAATGTTTGAAATTTCTTTGAGAATTTCTAGGTTGGGGACAATATGGATGGAAAAGAGTTTCTGGTTAGAGTCTTATCTGGATCCCACTAGGAATGTGTAGTCTAGCTTTTCTCTTGATTACAACTCTTTATCAATCTCAGTTCCTGAAACAGGGAAATAGTGAGTGATGTACTCCTGAAAAAGATAAAATGATACTCAGTTGTGAGCTTTTATTCTGAGATATATTGATCTTTCCTTGTTGATAGATAGTCTCTTATTCCTAGTTTTTATGGCTCATCACATTGGCACATACAGTAAATCCTCGATACATTGTGAATTTAAATGTTTGAAATGCATCCAGAAAATGGTAAAATCTCCAAAAATATTACTCATTATTGCAATAAAAAAGACTTAATTTTCAGAGTTCCTTTTTGATCACAGTATTTGCATAAATTTCCTAATAACCATAAATACTGGAATCTAAAATTTGCATGCAAAATACACAACATCACATACAGTGAAAATGGCTTAAAAACAATGAAAGTGAATTATCAATTTCCTGTCAGTAAATGTAATGATGAGAATAACATAGTTTACTTTAAAAACATTTTTACTGTAAAAATCATATGCATTTATAATATACAACATGATGTTTTGAGATAAGTAAACACTGAAATACCTTCATCAAACAAACTAACATATGCATTAACTTCCACACTATTTTCACTTGCTGTCAAATATTTTAAGTGAATGATACATTAAATATAGGCATGACATTGCATAATAGATCTCTCTCTCTCTCTTCTCTCTCTCTCTCTCTCTCTCTCTCTCTCTCTCTCTCTCTCTTTTATTTTGGTACCTGAGATCAAACTCATGATTGCACGCTTGCAAGGCAAACGCTTATACTGCTGCGCTAAATCCCCAGCCTCGTAATAGATCTCTTGAGCTTACTCCTCTGTCCTAACAAATTTTGTATCTTTTGACTAATGTCTTTTGACAGAAATCACCATTTTATTCTATGCTATTTTTTATAAGTTTACATTTTTCTTTTTAATTTTTATTAGCATATATTTACACTCACCATGGTGTAGTTGGTGCACGTGCCTAATATATCTTAGTCACAAAAGCTCTATTTTCATTTCTTCCTTTAATTATTGCTTTTTTCCATTTCCTTTTCCTTCCTTTCTCTCTATTCTTTTGTTTCCTGTTCTCCCATCCATTTGGAAAATATTTCCTTACTTCCTACTTAGCTATCATCTAATTTGCTATTTTTCTGTGCATCTCTCTCTTCCTTCTTCCTCTCCTTCTTCTTCTTCCTCTCCTTCTTCTTCTTCTTCTTCTTCCTCCTCCTCTTCTTCTTCTTTTACCCTCTTCTTTCCCTTTCCCTTATTCTCCTCCTTCATCCTACCACCCTCTCCTATGTAGTATTGAAACTTGTGTGTCAGATTTGTTTCATTTAATGTTTATGGTCTCAAAGTGCGTCCATTTACCTATGAATGCCTCAATTTTATATTTCTTTATGGCAGAGTAGTACTCCATTGTGTATAAACACCATATTCTCTTTATCCACTCATCTGTTGATGGGCATACAGGCCATTTTTAAGATTTAGCAATTATAAATTGTGCTATTGTAAACATGGGCATACATATATTCCTGTAATAAGACAACTTTGACTCTTAGATACACACAAGAGGAATATCTGGGTAAAGTGAATTTCAATTTTTAGCTTTTAAAGAAAGCACCACAGATTTCCATAGTAGTTGTACTCTTTTACATTCCCACTAAGAATGCAGAAAAGTTTATTTATCTTCACATATTCACCAGCTTTTATTATTATTTGATTTCATGATAGCTATTCTTTTTGGAGTAAGAAGGAATATCACATTGTCTTAATTTGCATTCAATTAATGCATTAATGGCCAGTGATGTTGAACACTTTTTCTTGTGTTTATTCATAATTTGTACTTATTCTGAGAAGTGTCTATTTATTCTATTTGCCCATTTTTTAATAGGGTTTTTATATTTCACTGTGTACTAAACTATAATCAGTATGGATCAAAGACCTAAATGGTAAAAGAGAAACACTGAATCTGCTAGAAAATAGAATAGATAAAACTCTGGAATATACAGATATGGACTTTCTGAACAGAACTCCAATGACACAAGAAATATTACCAAGAATTAACAAACATGATTGCATGAAATTAAAAAGCTTCTGTACAGCAAAGTAAACAACCAACAGAGTGAAGAGATAACCTATACAATGGGGAAAATATTACCAGCTATTCCTCAGAAAGAAGACTAAAATCTAGACTATATGAAGAATTCAAAAAAATAGATGACCAAACTGAAACTTTTTTAGATTTCACACATAAGTAAGTTCATGTGGTATTTGTCATTCTGTACCTGCTGTATTTCACTTACATAATATCCTCAAGTTTCATCCATGTTGTTAAAAATAATAGAATTTTTGAATTTTTAATGCTAAATATAATTCATTTTTGTATATGTATACATATGTATGTATCACATTTTTTATCCATGCATTGATGAAAACAAATCATTATCTCATATCATATACAAACATAAACTCAAAATGAATTTATGATTTAAATGTAACACCTGAAACTGTAAAACTACTAAGAAAATAATAGGTGAAAGGAACTACTACTAAGAAAACATAGCTGAAAGGTAAAAGAAACACGAGATTGGTGTAGGTGAGTAGTTGTTGACTATGACTCCAAAAGGACCAGAACAAAAACAGAGCCCTGGAATTTCAGTCAATGAAAATTGTTCACACTAAAAAGGAAACAATCAAGAGTGAAGAAAGAACCAGTGGTTAAAGAGGAAAATGTCTGCACAATATGCATCTACTAAGAGGTTAACATCCAAAATATATAAGGAACTCAAACAGTTCAACAACAAGAAAATGTGTAACCATATTTAAAACTGGGCAAAGCACCTGAGAAGACATGTAGATGACCAAGTGATACATGAAAACCTTTCAATGCAATGAATCAGCAGAAAAATGCACATAAAATATTGCCTCCCACCTGTTAGAATGGCTATTAGCATGGTCTTTACATCAGTCTGATGAAAGTCCTCTATGCCAAACCAACAGTCAACATCCTACTAAATGGACAAAAACTGAACGCTTTCAATCTGAAATAAGGAACAAGAAAGAATGTCCACTGTCATCACTCCTAGTCAATATTGCTCTGGAAACACTAGCTCTGACAATTATACAAGAGAGAGAAATAAAAGGAATAAGAATAGGAAAGGAAGAAATTAAGTTTTCCTTATTTGCAGATGATATGATACTTTACATAGAAGACCCCATAAACTCCACTGAAAGATTTCTAGATCTAATAACCAAATTCAGTAGCATAACTGGATAAAAAGACAATACAGAAATCAGTAGCAGTCCTGTACACAAACAACAAAGTTACTGAGAGAGAAATTAGGGAAACCGTGCCCTTCACAATAGCACCCAAAAATGAAATAGTTAGGAGTCAGTCGAACAAAGGAAGTAAAAGATCTATACATTGAAAATCACATTACATTGAAAAAGAGATTGATGAGGATGTCAGAAAATAGAATGATATTCCTTTCTAATGGATAGGAAGTATAAACATTGTGAAAATAGACATGCCCCCAAAACTATTATGCAGATCTAATGCAATTTTAATCAAAATACTATCAGCATACCTCACAGATCTAGAGAAAACACTCTTAAAATTCATCAGGAAACAAAAGAGACCTAGAATAGCAAAGGCAATCTGGGTAACAAAGGCAAGGCAGGAGACATCACAATCCCTGACTTGAAATTATACTACAAAGCTACCATGATAAAATCAGCATGGTACTGGCAAGAACAAACAAACAACAGACTTTAGGTATTAGAAAGTGCTGACACTACTATAGAAACACTCAGCCACTTTATATTTGACAAAGGTGCCAGATATGTGCACTGGAAGAAAGATAGCCTGTTTAATAAATGTGCTGGGAAAATTGACTTTCCACATGCCAAAGACTAAAACTAAACCATGTCTATCACCATGCACTAAATTAAAGACAAAATGGATCAAAGATCTAAATATTAAAACAGAAACACTAAATCTGCTGGAAGAGAAAGTAGGTGCAAATCTCAAAGACATAGGTGTAGGTAGTGTTCATGAACAAAAACCAAACTACATGGGAAGTACTTCAAAAAATCACCAACTGAGATCTCATCTTATTAAGAAGTTTTTGCACAGAAAAAAAAATTACCAACAGAGTGAAAAGAAAACTTACAGATTAGAAAAAAAAATTAGCCAACTGTCCCTGATACCTGTTCAGTGTGCATGATTTTTTGAAATGCTGTGAAGTTCTTCTGAACTCATATCAGCAATCTTTTGGTGTTGTGGATATAATTTGCCCTCATCTGAGACACTTAAATGAATATAGAGGGTGTAGGGCTCACTTCTCACCACCTCACACAGCATGCGCTCCAGTTCTCTATTAACTCCTTCTGTTCTATTGCTTTCAGTTTGGAAGTCATTCATTTTGGCTTAAGCAACACTAAGTAGCTCTTATTTTCCTCCTCATCTACTCACATACTACCTGCCACTCTTCCTTGCTATGTGCAGCCTTTGCCATGCAGAGCTGCTGAGAAACAAGTTACCCTCCTATCTGCCATTCCATCCCCACCTATCATTTTACACCACTCTCAGGAAGCAATGTTTTAAAAAACGTTGGTAACATACTTAATTTACTTCCAAAGACCTCTAGAAAGAAGCTGTGCCATTCTTACTACTAATTCATCTCAAAGGTCATCATCTCAGCCTCTTAGGGAACATTTTTCAATATCTTCCCTGTTCCTTTGCATTTCCAATGAGAGTTTGAAGGTCTGTCATAGTGGTATGTTATAGAGGAAAAACTATGTAATTTATTATTCAACCATAGACACTTTCAGCAGTGAGAAGAACACTATTCCAATCGTACCCACTGAAGAGATGGGGACTTGTCTGCGAGAATGGAGTGTGTATCAACCCTGGGTCTGTGTGGTAGTATTTAGAAGACAGTCGGTAGGTTTCTATTCTTGAGAGAATTCTATGTGCTGTAAACCAGAAGTGTATCAATTATGAATAAATAAGAATAAATGAGAAGGAAACATGACAGGTGTGGAACATTACTTCTTCATTCAGCTGTCACTGGTTGTCTAACCTGCGTCATCCTGTGCTCTGGACTCTAACGTCACAGGGACCCATCCTGAGAAAACCTCCCCACCTCTCAGAGGATGCTGCCTGGCATTTCTCTTTGTTTTGGGGCAATGGAACTGGGTTTCTAGGGCTGAAGAGCTGAGCCTGAACTTGGTTATTTGAAAACAAAGTTCCGCTTTTACAAGTGCTCCTGCCAGGAGCCTCCTAACTGCTCAAAAAAATGACAGAGCTTCCTCTGTCTGTTCATTTGCTCATCACAATACAGAAATATTTTTCTGCAATTACTGGGTTTGGTGATTTACAGAATGTAGAATGTGCGCCTGTGTTTTACAGCGTTTAGGAGAATCAAGCACAATTTTCTCCCGTATAGGAAGCCCGTGATGCTATGTCTGTATTATTGTGAAGCAGGTGTGAGTTTGAAGAACAGCTCTTCCAACTCTTGAGCCCTCATACCATCTGTCTGTTCCTCTGCTTTCTCATCTGCAAAATGGGTGTAATGATTTCACCCTCATTATAGTCATAAATATTTCATAGATATTGCTATAAAACATATATCCATGACCAAACCTGACTTAATCAGCGAATAATAGCCATTGTTGCCATCTTAGATCTTTGCTGGTTGGTTTTTCTTTCCTTCCCATCTTAAAGGCTGTCCAGCACCCAGACATCTACAGGTTCCAAGACTCTGAGAGCTTTCTGGAATCATACTACCCAACCTTTTATTCATAGATGAGGGTATTAATGAGCCAGTGACTCTTTCTAGAAAATACAGCTGGCTAAATTTTGGAACTAGAGTTAGAAAGCAAGTCTTCCATCCCCAAATCTAGTATTCAATCTGACCTCCCCTGAAAAGAACTTTTCCTGCTTTAAAATTTACCCTTCAAGCAAAATACCCTCGAGTACCCTAATGCCTGAAGCTGAACAAAGACTACGTGATTTTCGTTGGTTCAGTAGCTATCACAAATTACATGCCTTAAATGCTTTAATTTCTTTAATTGAGACTGATGCTGTCTGAGTCTAAATTAACAGGTGTAAAATGCCTTTATCTACTTCTCATAATCATACTTGAGTAAGAACGGGAATGCACATATTCCCACAGTAGAGACAGGAAATTACTCTCCACTGTGACTAAGAGATTACATATTTTGTATTAATAAAATCCTCATGGTGTCACGATTCTGTGTCATAATCTTGCAGTTGTCTCCTTTCCCCTCTTTCCCTACCTACTACACTCTGGATGAGGCATACAATAAAAACTCCTAATTATTTTTCATATATTTTTATTCTTTTGACAATTCCTATAGTAAAGACATAGTACTGTGGGAGAAGAGATTGCCATGGAAACCACCCAAGGCTAAACAGTTTCCTACAGCACAGTGTGAGGCAGGAACACAAGAGCAGACACACTTAAGAATGTGAAGTTAGCTGTGGGTCACGCTGCTCCCCAGTTCTATCTGCCTGGTTTTTTGGACCTAACAGGAGCAGTGTACATCTATCTGTTTGAAGTGACCCAGGAAATAGGGTGTTATGACATATCTTTGGTTGTGCTTGACACAAAGGAAAGCTGGTCACTGGCGGCCTAGATATTGGAGAGTTACAAATTACCTTCTGAAGATTTGCCCTGGGCTGGGTACAAAGCAAGCTGGGTTGTTAGCTCAACAGATCACTACCTGCCTACCTGCTGCAAGACAATCAGAAGTTGTCAGATTAGCTTCATGAACTGTTGGTTAATGTGGTTTAAACATAATAATTCTGTAGATATTGTACAGAACAGGTATCAGGTAAATGTGCCAAGGAAAAGGATAAATGCACTACCAAAACACAGCTCCTGGAAAGTAATGTAATGATGGAAAAAATATATACCAGTTTATAATGTGACCAAAAATCCTGACATGTTTACTTCATTGGACTAAGAAAGGCCTAGAACTTTAATAGAGCTCCATCCTGGGTAGGACATGGAGGTGTAGCCTTGGGTAATATATATTTGTTTCCTTGCCCCTTCCTCTCTGGGTGCTGTCTCCTCCTCTTCCCCCCAGCAGCCCTGAGCTCAGCGGCTTTGGTTCCCCATGCTCTTCTGCCATGATGCTCCTGTCTTGGAGTCAGCTGACCTGGAGTGAATTCCCTGAAAGTGTGTGAGAGAGTAAACCTCTCTTCCTTTATGCTGTGAATGCTGGGCGTCATATCCTGCAATGTTAAAGCTAACAAAGCAATATCTAGTTCACTGTTTCGTAGGTATAGTGGAGATTCACGGGGAGTGCAGATGTCCTTATCCTCAGTCCGATGTTCTAGTTCCTGTTTGTTCTGTATTTGTATAATACACGTCCTTGAGAGCAGGCTATTTTACATAACAGTACATGCCAGAGTGAATCATGGAGAAGATAGAATAAAAGATAGGGACTTGCTGAGGATAAATCTGTTATTTTTGCCTGGAATCACATGAATGATTATCTGCAAATACCTGGTCTGAGTTAGTATTGACCTAGATCCTTTTCTTAATTTTCATTGCAGACCTAGGACAAAGGGAATGTCATATCTAATTTGCAAATGAGAAGAACTGAGAATCAGTAGTGACTAAATGACATACTCAAGTTAATACAACTGTAAAGAGAAAAAAAAAACCTTTTTGTCTGTTTTTAAGTCTATTGTGTTCTCTATCCATAGATACAAGAATGTATTCATTTATACTATTTGGATTACTCTTGGAGAAGCTTATCATTTAAATTCGTGGCATCTCATTAATGCAGACTTTTCTACAGTTGCAGAAACAGGTGAAATTCTGGGACATATTCATACCCTTAAGTTGCTCCAGAGAAAGCGATGAAATAGGGTGGAAGCCCACTTCATGAACTTACTTCTGTCTATGATTCTGGTCACAAACCAAATTGGACCGGAACTGAATCAAATTTTCCCATGAGGTCAGCACCGAGCCTAACCATAGAGTTTGATTTCATTCTCATCCATTTTGTTTCACGATCATAATTGTGGAAAGAAATAAGTTTGTCAAATAAGGCACCACTGTAATCACTAAAATATGAAACTGTTTCTGGGTCCAGGGCAAACTTTCTTCCTTATTGCTATTAATGTCTTTATTTAAGAGTATTATAGCCAGTGGTGTCACCTACAAATATGTTTCATATAGAGTCAGAAAAATAGAGAAAGGGGAGAGGCACAGAGGAAGAAAAAGGAAGAGGAATGAAATAGAATAATACACTCTCAAATGTAGGGCTGAAAGAAATCTGGAAACTTATCAAGGTTTACCCCTTCCATATGCTAATCCATCAAGAGAAGCTTAAAGAAATGAATTGATTTGCCTTAACTGTTACGTTTTGTGGGAGACAGAAGCGAACTCAGTCAAAATGTTGAGTGGAAAACATGCAGGTTCTCATATGCTTTATTAGTTGCAGTGGATATAAGAGCAAAAAGTAATTGAACACATCCTTGATTTCAGGACACTTATGATCTAAAGCAGGATAAGGATGACAGCAACTACAAGGAACATATCCTGGGACAAGTCTAGGACTGGATGGATTCACTTTGGGTTCTCTCTCTGCTATTGCAGAAAAGTTATTGAATGCAAATTCTCCAGAACTGTAGCAACAAGCCATGTGCAAGGGTGGCACACTAAGTTGGAACCTAATTTTTAAGGAACATTTAATTTTATTTCAATTAAGATAGTTTTAAGTATTTACCTGTGGCTTTGGCTCTTATGCTTCGAGTTAGAACTCATTTCTTTGAGTAAATGATGGTTTAAAACAAACCAAATTTAAACTGCAAAAGAGAATTCTCTACGCTAGAAAGAAGGAAGACAGAAGAATCCAGCGCCAGTGTTGGAAGGTGGTTCTGTCAAGGAGACCTATTATCTAGGTAAACGCAGAGTACAAACAGCTTAAGCCTAACATTTGGCTGAGTCAGAATTTAGAATTTAAAACTGTCCAGATCAGAAGTTCTGGCCAATCTTGCAAATGTCTCTAGACAACTGTTACATTTCCACAGAGAAGTTAGTGTGAGAATTAAGATGGGTAGTTTGTGTGAGAATTGTTGATGGAAATAGGCAAGGAGAAACCATGCACATGCAAATTTCCATCCTATGAGGTTAGAAAATATAGTTAATAGTGAACATATTCACACCAGTATATCTACCTGATCATTCAGCACACACTGACTCTAGCTGTTAGCATTTAAAGTATCGAGGTTCAGTCTTAGACTGGTTTTGGGTCACCTGGCCACAACTGACACGTTGTGGTTTAGAGGGGACTCTCGGAGGGTGGAGATTGGCTGCAATTGAAGGTGGTGCAATGGAGAACAGTATGCATTCTGCCACATGTTAGCTACCTAACCTCAGAATCATGCTCTTTAGGTCTCGTTTTCTTTATTTAATACAGTGACTGGGATGGGATGATCTGAAATGTATAAACGCTCTGTTTGTCCAGTGTATGGGTTCATCTGATGAACGAGTTAACACTGTATCTATGAGCCCTAGCTTCATCTGTAAAGTACAAGCAAATAGAGTGGTGTGGGCTAAATGTGACAGTGCATCTAAAGGGTCTGGCAGGTAGCAAGTCCTCTATAATAATACTTTCTCATTCTCTCCTTCCTTTTGGTTACTCATTTTTGCATTGCAGGTTTCAGTTATATTTATGTCATGTGGTTTTAAATGTTTAAGTGTATGAGACTAATCTACAGGTTTAACAATTTATATTCTTTTCTGATATGCAGTTTCTGTAGAAATTAAACCTGGCCAAAAACAGTAACAAAAATAAGTATATTGATCTGCTCAGATGAAAAAGATCTTGTGTTCCAAGCTCACCATTGCCTGGGTCACCGTGTTTCTGGTTACTAAGGCTACAAGATTTGTTTACTTGAGGAGTACATCCTTAACCATGTAAAAAATACAATGTAGGGACAGATTATCTCTTCTTGGAAAAAAGTCCCACAAATCTATTTGAGAGGCTGGATATGATAGAACCTTCCATTTCAATGGTCAAGGAGCACAGTGAAGAGAGCATTGAATTTTATATTTGGTTTGAAGAGCAAAATCGCCACTCTCCTGTATTTGCTAAGGAGCACAATGCAGTGGTGTGTGTTTATGAGATGTCAGCAAAATACAAGCAGTCATTTTTTACTAGAGAGCCTTTGGTAGATTTAGTCTTATAATGGGGAGAACATTTATTAGTTATCTACTAGAAATTTCTGTATTAATAAGTAGAAATTGGAAGTTCCAAGAAGGAGTGTCATTTGTCCACATGGATAGATGTTAGATCTGGAGTGAGAGCCAAGGTCTGGGCCCCCTTGGAGCTATTCCTCTTTTAGATATTTCACATTAAGAGTGGTTTCACTTAGACCTGATAAACAACAAACACACTGGAGATCACCGCTCCTGCACTGTGTGCACAGGCCCTGTTTACCCAGGGGATTAGGAGGCGGACATTCTACACAGTCAAGTGGAATCACTGTAGAAGACAGCTTAGCATCTAGACCCTCGTAGGTTACATATGTTTTCAGCTTATGATTTAATCACATTTTAACCTCACGCCTGGTCACTGTTGGCTGATCACATCTATGTACATCATTGCCATATATCACAATCAAAATGTTGAAAACCTCACATGAGGAGAGACCTTAACATGACCAAGAAAAGTAAAATCTTAGGGAGTGTAGGGAAATACAGAGAAATGGTGACTTGAATGAACATAGATTGCTCATTAAGCTGGGAACACTATAGGATAACACCATGAAGGCGATTAGTGATAAAGGAAAACTAAAGGTGTTTGTCCTCAGCAAATCTGCACTACTATGAATAATACAGGAAGTTCTTTGGATTGACAAGAAATGGTTCAGATAGAACCTTAAATCTTTAAAAAGGAAAATAGCACAATGGAAATAGAATTATAATTGAGGACAGTATCTCCTTTAAATGATTTAATTTACTCATGACTATGAAAATCAAATTTATAACACTATCTTGTTGGAATAATAATAAAGGTATATGTAACATTGATAATGCTAGCATATAGAATAGACAAGAAGTAGTAACTAGACATAAAGAATTTCAACATTTCTACAGTTTATGCAAAATGTTGGTATACTAACAAAGTAAAATGCAAAATATTAAAAGTACATACTCCTTAAGTGAAATAAATTGGACACAGATGTTCAAATATTACATGGTTTCTCTGGTGTGAGAAACAAAAAATATAATAATGACCAAAATATCTAATAGATATTGTGAAATAGGAAAAATGATGTTCAAGTGGGAAGAGAACCTGGGGGGGGCAAGAAAGGCTGGAAGAGAACAGAAAACAAGGAGGAAAAAAGAGAAAAATGGAAACAAAACGTTTGTCAGTAAGGAGGGAAAGGGGCAGAAAGGAGGGGAGGGCAATGGGAAAAAAGAAAAAAAGTGAGACTGTCTAATAAAATTTATTGTACTAAATACATATATATGTACTAAATTTATATATATAATTTATGTTATATACATAAATTTATAAATATATAATTTATGTGTTATATACATATATACATATATAACAATACATATATATGCAAATCTGTATAGCAATACTAAAAAATATAAAAGTAAATCTAAGAACTGCAAAATATATATTAAAATTAAATTCTAAAACAAATTCAAGTGATTAAAAAGCATATAGTACAGGAAAGCAACAAAAAATATTGTAAAACAGAAGACAGCATGGTAGATGATTAAAGTATACCAATAATTCCATTAAATTTTGATTGCTTGAACATTGCTTTAGAACTGAAAGATAAGCCTGAGATATTTATTGTGAAATGGAAGGACATCAAGACCATATTCTTGAGTGAAGTAAATCAGACACACATATGTAAATATCACTATCTCTGGTGTAAGAAACTGAAAGTGTAAATAAGAACCAAATTCTACATGAGATGTGGTGAAATGGGAAGAAATTGCTCAAAAGAAAAGGGAAATCAGAGAGGAAAGAGGGGGAAAGGAAGGAAGTGAAAAGAAAAAACAAGAAGGATAAAGTGGAAATGAAGCTTTGTAAAGGAAGGAAAGAGGGGTTGAAAGGAGGGAAGGGGAACAGGAAGGAAAACATGATATATCATGTACAGGTGCAGATTCTCTGTGATGAATGTATTCATTGTATATGTCTAAATTGAACTGATAAATTTAAAACGCTAAGAATTTATACTGTAGGACAATCATGTTAAGAGATACAGTCAGATAATTAAATAACATAAAAAAGATATATAATAAAAGCAGTGTGGTAGGTAGTCCCTATGATGAGTCCTTAAAATCCCTCTCAGAATATTCATTCCTGTATAATCTCCTGGGTTTGGACTTGAGTTACACTTCTGATAAGCAGAATATGGGAGAAATGATGCAAATGCACTTTTAACATGAGATTTTTTTAAAAAAAATTGTAGCTTCTACTTTTTTATTTTAAAGAGAATAAAACAAAACAAAATAAAACAGAATAAAGCCAATCAAAACAAACCAGTGTAAGTGACACAGGACTTCAAAGAAATAGGAAATCAACAGTGGTTACTACAATGCCGCTTGTCTTCAAAATAGCTGTGAATACTTTCACACATAGTAAAAATCAAACACAACAGAACAGAATAGAACCAATAAAAACAAAACAATGAATGCAGTAAAGGACTTCAAAGCAAGACAATAGTAAATCCAAATTGACTACCATAATATATCTTGCTATCTCTGAAATAGCCTGCTCATGCCATTGGATAAAACAAAACAGAATAAAATCCAATCCAACAAAACTATGAAAATGACACAGAACTTAAAAGCAAGATGATGGGGAGTTAACAATGGCTACCACCCTCAGAAAGAGATCTCCTGTAGATGCCATACTGCGAACTGTTATCCTCTGAATAGATGATCAAACGACTGGTCCTAGTACTGCAGGGTCAAAGTCAGTGAAACACCAAACCCCAAAAGCATCAAGTTGCATTTCACCTCAATACCTATCATCACAGCCTATGTTTCTCTGGATCAGCAGGTCACTTATGGGGGGAGGGTTGACTATTTTTGTTTCCCAAATTACCCCAGAAGGGGCTGGTGTCTGCTGTCCCCCCAGCGGCCCACATGTGGCACTGATTCTCAGGGAGGGCTTGCCTCTTAAATGTAGCTTCCATTATGATATTGCGTCTCTCTCTCTCCTCTCTCTCTGTCTCTGTCTGTCTCACTGTTTATCTCTCTGTCTCTCTGTCTCTCTCTGTCTCTCTCTCTCTCTTTTCCTCTCATTACTTGCCCTGGGGAGAACATGCCCCTGCCATAAGACATCTGGCAAAACTGCAGAAAGCCTTCCCTATGTGTTGAGGAATTGAAACTCTGATTTCTACAGGCCTGGATACTCTGAGACTGAGACTCACCAACAGCTGCCCAAGCAGAGCCCTGAGACGATCACAGCCGTGGCCAATGACTTCATTGCAACCTCATGAAATGCCTTGAAGCTGAGTACTTGGGCTGATCTGCTTCATAATTCCTAAAGCGCAAAGCTATGATAGTACAGATGTTTGTTGTTTTAAACTTCTAGGCATCGGAGTAAACTTGCTTCATGGTATTTTATAGTCATGCAAGGTAGGGATGAAAAATCCAAAGTGGCTATTAACAACATATAAATTAGGAAAAACATTAGGGGTAAAATCAACAACAACAACAACAAAAAAAAAAACAGAGGTAAAGAAAATAATTTCTAAATTTAATGGGTCAGTTCAAGAAAAGAACATAATAAACAAATCTATACCCAAATAATAGAGTTTCAAAAATTTGAAGCAATTGTTGATGGAATTGCAAGGAGAAATAGAATTATATAATAAAAATGATTTAATACTTCATATTCAGCAACATTTAGGTTATTTAGAAAAATAGTAATCACTTCTCGGCTTTTTGGCTGAGATCAAGTGTAGAAAACATAATAAATATTTAGATGATCTGAATAATATTAACCATCATTATGGTTTAATTATGAACCATCTCCCAAAGAATAAATAAATAAAAGAACCCTTAGTCAAGCTTATCGAAAGAGTGAAAAGATTCCTATATATGCATACATATATGTATATATATGCATATAAATGTATATATACATGTATATATAATTAGAAATGAATAAAAGTGAAATCAAACTGATGCTATCAAAATTCAGAAGATATTATCTACAGTAGTATGAAGAACTTTATTCCAACAAATTTGATATTCTTGAAGAAATGGACAGATTCCTAGTTGTACACAGATTACCAAAACTAACCTGAGAAGCCAGGAAATCATGAAACAATTTAATAACCAGCAATGAAATTGAGGTAGTAATAAAAAAAAGTACCAGTGAAGAAAAGTCCAAGACTCAATGAGCTCACTGTTGAATTCTATAAAAATTTTAAGGCTGTTTTAACACAAATATACCTCAAATTCTTCAATGAACTGGAAAGGGAAAGAGTGCTTCCAAACACATTTTGGTAAGCCAGCATCACTATGATGCCCCAACCAGACAAAGACACAACTACCAAAAAAAAAAAAAAGCCACTACACTCAAATTTCTGAGCATAGATGCAAACCATCCTCAATAATACACTGTCAAATTGTCAAACAGAATGCAACAAATAAAAAGAATCATACATCATGACCAAGTAGATTTCATCCCACAGTTGCAAGGATCGTTCAACATATATATAAAATTCACCACAATATATATAATTCACCACATCAACAGAAGCAAGGACAATAACCACATGATCAGATCATATCAATAGATGTAGAAAAAGCTCAACAAAACCCAACATCTATTCATGACAGAAACCTAAAGAAAGTAGGTATAGAAAGAACTTATCTGGATCTGATAAAAGCCATTTATGAGAGGCAAACAACCAACATTATATTAAATGGAGAAAAACTAAACTTCTCAAAAATTGGGAGCAAGAAAGTAGTAACTGCTTCTGTTTAATATAGTATTCAAAACATTAGCCAGAGCAATTAGGTAAGGGAACAAAATAAAAGGGATATGCATAGGAAAGGAAGGAGTCAAATTATCATTATTTGGAAGTGATATGATCCTCTACATAGAAGACCTAAAGAATATCATTATAAAACTCTTTGAATACAAGTAGCCAAATTTAGAAATGTAACAAGCTATAAAATTAACACGTAAACATCAATAGTTTTCCATAAACCAATAATGAACTCACTGAGGAACAAAGTAGATAAACAGTAGTATTTACAATAGCGTGACAAAGAATTGAATAGCTAGGAATTAAGGAAGTGAACAAAAACTACAGAAATCTGAAAAAGAAAACAAGCAGTACATCAGAAAATAGGGAAAGTTATCCCTTATTCCTGGGATTTTGACAATATTGGTTTGACAGTATTTTCAAAAAAGCCATACTTCCAAAACTGTTATATAGATGTAATGCAATCCTAATCAGGAATACTTATCACATCCCTTAATTATTGGAGAAACCAGCCCTAAAATTTATAGGAGACCAGAGAGACGGAGAAGACCAATAATAACCACAGGCAAAAAGAAGTAGGGGACATTGTGTTACCTGATCTCGAGGTGTACTACAAAGCTACAGTAAAAATAAATAAGTAAATAAATAACAAATAAACAATAACAGATGTGACATTGGCACAAAAGCACACATGTAAATCAACAGAGCAGAAGAGATGGTACAGAAAAAATCCCAGACAAATTGAGCTATTTGATTTTTGGCAAAGGGGCCGGAAACTTACACTGGAATAAAAGTACCTGCCTTAGCAGGGGAAAGCAGCCATAGATATGCAGATTAGACTGGACCAATGCTTCAATTTACTTGAATTTAACTCAAAGTGGATCAAATATCTGAACTCAAAATGGGTCAAATATCTGAACTTAAAACACAGACAACAAACCTACTAAAGATAAAATTGGTGAAACTCTTGAGGTGACAGACACAGGCAAGAGCTTTCAAAATGGAACTGTGGTTACAAATCACCAATTCAGATTATATCAAATTAAAAACTTCTGCCTGAAAAAACAGGCAACTGAAATGAATAATAACTTCCCAGGATCAGAAGTACAAATGGCCAATAAATATATAAAACAATGTGTAAAGCTCTGAATATTAGAGCAAAGCAAATTAAAACCACTAAAATGTCATGAGAGAAACAGTGTCTAACATCAAGAAATCAAGTCATAACAAGTGCTGGCATGGCTGTGGTGAAAATAAACCCTCTTTCAGTTCTGGTGAGAATGTAAACTAATTGCAACCATTACAGAAGTCACACTGAGATCTCTCAAAACAACTATAAATAGAATTTCTATTTAACCCAGCTCTTCTCCTTCAGGATATCTTCCCAGAAAATTAAATACATCATATTGTGCTGTTACATGCATACCAGTGTTTAAAGCCGCATGATTTATGACAGCTGAACCTTGAAAGCAGGCTACAGGTGCATCACAAAGAAAATGCGTCACCTGTTCCATGGACTGCTACTCAGTTATAAAGAAGGGTCAATTTGAGACATTTGTAAGAAAAGTAATACAGTTTAAAAAATAACATTAAATGAAGTAAATTAGACACAGAATTTCAATACAAAATAGTTTTGCTCTTTAGAGTTTTCCAAAGTACACCTGAAGAGAAAATAAAGGAATGATCAAAGGAAACAAGGACATAGATCCTTTGCAGATGGAAGGGACCAAAAGACCAAGCTACAGATACATCATGTATCTGTCTTAACTACCCATGATGACTGTGGTCATCGTGTCACAAATATGAATTAAAACATAAAAATGGGGAACAGGTGTCTAGAGATGAAAGAGTGAAGTGGGTGAGGGTGTAAAAGGGATAAAAAGAATCAAGACGTGTTAAATGTATTCACTCACTGTCTAAAATGGGAGGAAACATCACTGACAATGTATATGAATAAATAAAAAATCAAGGAATATGCTAAAGTATGAGAGATGTAAATAAAGCAAAAAATGAAAATATGCATATGTAAATGCATATAGTAAGAAAGTAAGTCTAAAATAATTAGTTAAAATTACACTGTAAATAATTGGGGATTTAGCAGGGTACTCTAAATAAAAATATTAATAACAAAGAGAGTAACAAGTCAATCAAATGGAAAATAAGTAACAGAGGAAAAAGTCAATATTAAATGTCTTTAATGAATCATTAAAATCAATAAAACTTAACAGATAAAGAGAAACAATAATCAAAATATGTAATAAGACGCATCAGTAGACATCTCGATAATAAAAGATTATTTTTGACAAACTTATACTAGTTAATGTGACAAATAAAATAGACAACCTTGAAAAATGCAGTAATTCAAGTCTCCAGAAAACCTGTGTAACCTTGTGTCTACTGAACATATACATAACATACTACTTCACACACACACATGCACGTGCACACACACACACACTCATACATTTTGCTCAGATAGTTTTATTGGTCAATTAATTCAAACACACGAAATTGTTTTTCCACAAATAGAATGTGAACACTTTTTAACAGCTTTGCAAAACTAGCATAACTTTATTAATAAAAACTATAAAAATTATTTAAAATAGAAACTATAGATCAATAGTCTTTATGGTTTTAAGTGTAAAATTAACCAACAATTGTTATCAAATTTATTTTATAGAGCTGTGTAAAGCATTATATGTTACCATCATTAAGCTTTATACTAAGAATACATGTGGCTTAACACTTAAATCAGAAGTACGTGTAGGTTGTAATAATAACAAAATACAGGAGAAAAACCACTGATTTCAACATAGGTTTCAAGAACGTTTGACAAAATTCAGCTCTCCATTCATGATTCAATCTCCCAGCAATCCAGGATTAGAAGGGAACCTCCTCCATCTAATAAAAGGCAACTCTAAAGTGTCTTCAGTTGCTTTTATACGTAACAAATATTTTTCTTCTTAAGATTGGAAACAAGAAATTCTACTCTCACTGCTATTATGCCACATTGTTCTACACATCTTAGCTACTTTATAAAATCAAGAAAGAGAGAATTATTTTTGTTTATATCTTGTAGTCTGAATAAGGACTTTGATGATAATGATTTACAATTAATTACCCTTATTTGTTTATTATTTTGTTATAAAATTTTATTTGTTATAAAACAAATTATTTTAAAAAATGAAGTATACAATGATAGAAAATGAAATCATTCAACTCATTTGCAGACAACATAATTCAGATGCTGAAAACTGTATGTCCTTTATAAAAGCAACTATGAGAAGCAATCACTGAACTTAACAAGTTCCCATGATACAAAGTTTCCAGAAAGAACTTCAATCATATTTTTGTATGTGATCATCATTTGGAAAAATACACCAAACACCAATCTCATTTCCTATAACATAATTTTTCTGTTTCCATTGTTCTCATGATTATTACCTCAAATATTTTAACCCCCTAGATATTACCTCTGAAATACCCATGTTTTTCTTGTTGCTAGCATCCCATTTCAGTTTAACACCAGTGACAATGTCTAACAACAATACTTCTGTTCATGCTAGGAACTTTCCATAGCCAACTTATCATGGATGGAATCTTTCTTGTCACCTAGTTGGTGGGTAATCCAGCTCTAATATTTTATTTCAGCATCTACTTCCTCAGACTGCGTCTGGAATGGAGGTTATGTCCTGCCTTTTGGAGAACAAGTAGAAAAGTGATAGTTCTGTCAGGCAATTTATTGGGACATGTGGTCAGGTATAACACGTATTAGAGATTGTGGAAAAAATGGTCAGGCAAAAAGAGAGGTTCAATTTTCATGCAATTACAATAGGAAACTCAACTGAGAGTTATTGTACTCTAAATTGTGAATATCCCTGCAGCAATGTCCTGACTTGTAGCATGGGAACCCAGAGGTTGCAGCCTGGGATTAAACAGTCACTGAGGGTGACTGACCCTGAGAAGGTAGGTCACCCTATGCAGAGCAATTCCTTTCATGCAGACCAATTATTACTAGGGAGAAAAATCAACAGGCAGCTGGCAGCAGCCACTACGCCAAAGGCTGGTAGGATGAATATGGTGATTGGCATCACTTGTATTAATTTAAGGCTTAGGGTTGAACCCAGGAAGAAAGAGAGCTTAGCCCAGTAAGAAAGTGCATGTTTAGCATGTATGAAGCCCAGAAATTCATATCTCCAGCACCATGCAATAAAATAAAATAAAATAAAATAAAATAAAATAAAATAAAATAAAATAAAATAAAATAAAATAAAATAAAATAAACAATTTATGTAATAGAGATTGTATACTAGGTTTTATTCTTAAGCTTGCACTTTTCTATCCAAATTGTTATGCACACATGTACTTCTGAATGTGTAAAATAATACACCTTCTTGCTTCATAGATCTACATTGTATTTTAATTTTCATTTGGAATTATTTCTGTCCATATTGATTCCCTAATCCCCCCTACCTTCTTAGATTGCAGTGCTGCATTTGTTTATACTTTGTTTTGAAGATCAAAAATAAAATCTCATATGTACTGGACATGTGTGGGCATTTTATTGTTCTTATTCCCTAACAGTACAGGATAACAGCTCTTTATGTAGCATTTATATTGTATTAGATATTGTAAATAATCTAGAGACGGATTTTACAAAGTTTACAAGTGGATGCATATTGGTGACAAGTCAATGATTAGCCATTGTATTTAGTGGACTTGGATAGCCTCAAATCTTGGTATCTGCAGGGAGTCTCAAAGCCTAGCACTCTCATAGATATAGATATTGAGAGATAACTATTCTCTTTCACATGGATACTGTGTGGGTTTTCTTTTGTTCTGTTTTGTATTGTTTATGAGAGAGATTCTAACTATTCAATTGAGACTGGCCTTTAACTCACTGTGGCCTGGTCTGAAACTCATGGCATTCCACCTGCCTCAGCCTCCTGTATGCTGAGATGACAGGCATGTGCCACAGGCTACATGACTGATTGATTACCCAGCTGGTCTTTCCCTTTCCTGTTTGATTGTTACAGTGGACTTTCCTGAACATAAAACCCCAAAACTGTTTCAGTCATATCAATTTTGATACAAGCTGGTCTAACTTCTGAACTATCTCCCCAGCTTCCTTTTGACTGGGCAATTCTCTGACCTCCAGACCCTACTCAGCGCAAAACAATGACGGGATGAGGGTGCAGAGGAATTAATACTGCAGGATGCAGCCTTAACTATGCACCACTAATCCTAACCCTAACCCTAGCCCTAGCCCTAACCTTAACCCTAATCCTGAGTGTGTTAGATGTAACTGGATGATGCTTGTCTCTAAACAGGCTTCCAGACTCTTCTCGCAAGATTAAATTGCCCATTGTGGAAACTTGCTTGATTCACATTTTGTCAGATATTTTGCTTAAATTGCCTTCCCTTATACCAGGGTTTTCTGGGACTATTTCCCTCCCCAAATATTAATATTTGGATATAGCTTTAAGAACCTGCTTATTGGGAAGCACTGATTTGATCTTCATCACATACCTTCTCTGTGTCTCTGTGTATTTTCTGTTCCTGTGAAGACATCTGTTACTGGATTTAGGGCTCACCTTAAATATAGGATCTTATCCCAAGATGCTTATCCTACTATTATTTCTAAAGATTTATTACAACATAACATCTTGTTTTCAGGTTCTAGTAGATGGAGCTTTTGGGGTTCAGTTCACTATTCAACACTCTACAGATACTAATTCAGTGCATGAAAAAATTTTGAGTGTTTCTCTATAGTAGTATTTAAATCCAACTTAACTGCAGCCCAAATGCACATTATGCTGAAAATCAGGATCTCGTTGTGAGAGTAGCTGAATTACAATGAGGGATGATTTCCAAGCCCTGCCAAGAGTCCTGTGTTAAATTGTGCACTCTAACCTGGAAGGGTTGGGTCCCTGAGAGCTAGATTGGGAATGTGGATGGATATCTTTAGAACCTTGAATCATCGGATTCTCTTGAACCTTCTACGTGACAGACAGTACTTTCCCCAGCTCATATCAGTCTCTTCCGGTCAGAACATTGTGCAAATATTATATCTAAGACTCTAGAAATAGGGCTTATCTTCCTTAAGATCTGGTTCTATATTCCTCCACTGCTTCTCTTAGTTACTTTTCTCATTACTGAGACAAAATACCCAACACCCACAAGGTAAAGGAGGAGAGGTTTATTTTGTCTCACAGTTTGTAGAGGTTTCAGTCCATAGTTGTCTGGCTCCATGGCAGAGTGGCATGACACAGGGGCATCACACAGGAGAAACAGTCCATGGCAGAACAGACAGGTGGTAGCAGCAGCAAGCAGTAGGGCTGCCTTCTTTCTGTCCCTTTAAATTCCATCCAGGTGATAAGCTTATTTGTTGGTGCTAGGATAATGCTGATCAAATTATTACGCCCTTAATCCAAATTGACATACCATAAATCCAGCCACTTCCCAAGATCCCCACCCATGAACACATGAGGCTTTGAAGGGACATCTAGACACAAGCCATAACATGTAGATTAATGATTAGGGAAAAGTCTTAGTGTTCTTTCATTGAGAAATCTTTGTCGCTCAGTGCAGTAAGGATTATTCACCAGTGAAGCTTCAGAACCTAATTTCCACATCGGTGACAATTTGAAAAACATGTTTGGAAATGGATTTTGCGGCTGCTGGAGCAAGGTCTGTGAAACCTGTGTCTAAATAAGAGTTAATTTATTTAGTACGGAAGACTTCTCGATGACTCAGCTTCATGGCACAAGTTGTGACACACTCACAGTTTTGTTTATTTCTTTGCTTTTGTTTTGGATACAGGTTTTTACTAAGTTGTTCCATTGCCTAGGTTGTCCTTGAACTTTAGACCCTCCTGGAGTAGAAGATGCCCCTGCCCCTAGCCAGTATCCTTCACTTTGTTAGTTGCTCAGGTAATAGTTCAGGTTATGGTTCCCAGTACTTGTCTCCTAGGAATGGCTGGTCACTGTGATACACACCTGGTCATAATCACACATAGGGCAAGAACCAATCAAAGACAGCCAAGTACTCTGTCACTCTACTCCCCTTTCAACCTCATGAAAACCTCTTTCTCTGAGGCTTCAGGGCCTGACATTTTGGGAATGATCCTGATCAGTGCCTGTCAACATAAATAAATCTGTCTCCAAACCCTGAGTATCCTTCAGTGCTTCTACTTGCCATAGCACTCCTACCCCAGAGAGTGAAGAGATTACAAGTGTGAATTACCATGCTTATTTGGAGAAGTTCTTTAGAGCCTGATAAAAGCCAACAAACAAACAAACAAACAAACACCTTGTGTCCACAGACAGACCTTTTGTGAGGGTCTGTGTCTGAATTCATTTGCCATTTGTTTCAGTACCATTTGCTGAAAAGAGAATTCTTTCTGTTGAACGACCTTCATTCCTTGATCAAAGATGAACTGACTGCATTTGTCTACTTCAACATTTCTATTCCATTTCACTTACTCCTGGTCTATTAATTTGCCAGTAGCACACTGTCTCCAACACTGGGTCATCATGCTAAATCTGAAAGTTAGGTGGCATCAGTCCTGTCTCTGAATGTCTTCAGTATTGTTTTGACTTCAGTGTCATTTACTTCTTTTTTTATATTTTTAAACTTTTATTAGCACATTTTAGAAGTGCATAATGATCACATTCATCATAGGAGATTTGCACCTCTGTGTGATATATACTGATTCCCCTTTTCCTTTCTCAATCCACTCCCTTTCCTTCAACCTCTCCTTATTTACAAAACTTTGCTTCCAACTTATCCTTCTTTTATCAGTTTTTTTCTTTTCTCTTCCTTTCTTTTGCCCTCCTCATTCCTTAGTTCCCCTTTTTTCTGGACCATTTCTTCCTATTTCACAATACCTATTATACACTTTTGTCCTTATTTACACCCAGGTTTCTGACACCAGAGAAACAATATGATATTTACACATGTGTGCCAAATTTATTTCACTTAAGAGTATGATCTCAAGGTGCATCCATTTACCTAGAAATGTCTCAAGTCTATCTTCTTTATGGTTGATTAGTGCTTCACTGTATTATAAAAAGAAAAATCACTTTTTTTTATTATTTCTCAGTTGATGGGCATTTGGGTTGCTTCCAAGATTTAGCTATCACAAACTGTGCTACTGTAGACATTAGTGTGTACATATCTCCGTAGCATAATGTTTTTAGTTCTTCTGGGAAAATACATAGGGGGGGAATATCTGGGTCAAATTGGGTCTCTAGTCCTAGCTTTTTGAGGAATCTCCACACTGATTTCCACAGTGGTTGCACCAGTCTACACTCCCACCAACAATGAAGAAGTGTTCCTTTTTCTCTCTAGTCCCTCCAGCATTTGTTATTGGTTGACATCTTAATAATAGCCATTCTTCCTGGTGATGAAATCTCAGCATTGTTTTAATTTGCATATCTTGACTGACTCATGATATTGAACATTTATTTCAGGTATTTATTTGCTGTTTGTATTTCTTTCTCTGAGAAGTGTGTATTCAGCTCAGATGCCCATTTTTGGACCGGGATTTTAAATTTGGGGCTTCTATTTTTTTCAATTCTTTGTATGTTCTTGATATTAGTTCTTTTTCTTATATAAGTATAGGCAAAGACTTCACAAACAAAACTCATATCACCTGTGAAATAATACAAAGAATAAACAACTGAGATCTCATCCTATTAAAATGTTTTTGCACAGGAAAAAAATACTAATAAGAGTATAAAGACAACTCATAAATTGGAAAAATTTGCTTCTTCATGTAAACTATAGAGTCAGTTTACTGATCACCGCAAAATAATTTGCTGGGATTTGTCATTGAGATTGCACTGAATCAATAGACCAAGTTGGGAAGAACTTATATCTTAGTAATATTTCTGTTCATAAACATGCAACATTGCTCCATTGATTTATTTGCTCTCTTTCTGTTGTCTTCCTTAAAATCTGATTCTGTGCTCTCTCACTGCTTCTCATAGAGTCCAAGTAGTGGTGAATCTATGGCATGTGTTGTTTTCCTTTTAAGAGAAGAGATGTTAACATATGAGTTGGTTTTTCGAAACTAAAACCTCAGTATCCCAGTTTAATTGCAGTGCTGGCACTTTGTGATAAATAAGTGGGTTTGGGTTACAGTTTGGGAACTTGTCTCTAAAAGCTTTCCCATCACTGTCATAGACTATTAATTAGGGTAAAGTCTTAGCATATCTACATGGAGGAATTATTGTTTCTCATTCATGACATTCTGTAGTTTTCTTCATAGAGATCTTGTTACATGTGTACTCAATTATTTCAGATTTGGAGATGCTGATGTAAATGCTAAACTGGTTTTAATTCCAAATTCTACTTATTCACTGCTGGTATGTAGTAAAGCAATGGACCTTTTGTATTAACTTTGTATATTGCTGACTTGCTATAATTGCTATAGTCTTGCTTTCTGTAACTTTGTTATTGATTCTTTGGAATCTTTTACATACAAAGTCATGTCACCTGCAATTATGTGATTTTCCACTTTAGTCCAATAATACCATTCATAATTTTTGCTGTTTGATTTTCAAATATTGAGCTAGATTTGCATTCTTGAAATAAATCCTACTTGGTCACAGTGTTTAATTACTTTTATGCATTGTTGGATTCCAATTGCTAATATTTTTTGTGGTTTCTGCATATAGGTTTAATGCTTATATTTCAAACATTTTTTAATCTATCTATTCTAACCAGATTTTCTAATTTGAATTTCCACAAATGACTTTTAGCCAGAAAATACACAAATAGAATATCCTTATATTATTGGAGGTTAGTTACTCAGAAAGGGTTAGTGACATTTCCAAAATTCAAAAAAGTGGTAGATCTCAGAAGAAAAGTTCTTACTGATTACTAACCTGTAATATAATGGTGTAGTATAATATGGACCTTCATACTTGCTGTTTGCCTAATGACAAAAACTTATGATACAGAAAATAGCGAAGCAAAGTTGGTTTTCCCCCCACTAATCATTTGTTGCAGACCAGTATTGTGGTGTGGAAATGGTGACTACCATCCGTTATCTAGGCCTTAATGATTACATCTGTATGCAACGTAAGAGCAATTACATTGGGACGCTCAGTTACTTTCCATATCTAAAAGTTTATAATCCACATTCAGTTGCAATATTAAACCATAAGATGACTGTGGTACTTTTCATGGCAGTCCTGGTCTTTGTTTTGAGCTTGATTTCTCTGCTCCGGTGTAGAACTCTCAACCTACCAGCACAGCTCCTTCACACTGCTGGCATAGACTTTCTAGCTTCCACTGCTGACCTTTGGGCCTTCCCAGAGCAGATCCATAAAACAGACTGGTGTGAGTCCTTCTCGTGGGCTCTAGACCTCCAGTAGGACTCATGGGACGCATTGTCATGGGCTCTAGGTCTTCATCTGGACTCATACAGGACATTGCTGTGGAATTCAGGCCCTTGGTTGAATAGTCTATGTCTTTGGTGTTGTGGACATATTTCCTGCAGTCTCTTTTGTTAACTCTGGGTGACCATTATGAAATAATAGTATAAATTCCATGTCCTGATTCTAATTGTTCTCCTCACAACCCCTGACTACAACGACTAAGCAAGCAGAGTGCCTGTAAGCCCAGAGCAGCACTTAGCCTGGTCTTCAGACTCTGGGGTCTTGAAGCACGTGGAGGGACCAGCAAGGCTCAGCTGTGACGGTAGCTCAGGATGAGGGCACAGCACAGCAAGAGCAAATAAGTGTGGATAAATGCAAATAAGTGAAACAAACAACAACAACAACAAAAATAGGAGAAGGAAGCTGAGGTTTGGGCTGTTACATACTAAGGCATAAATTTTTTGACCCCAAGGTGTGATTCTAAATGAAATTGTTTCTTTTCAGGTTTGAGGAAAAAAAATTAGCAACATCAGGACAAGTAGAGTGAAATTTTTTCTCTTTCAGGCTGTATCTATCCCCCAGTTTTGCCATCGGTCTTCATCATCTGCTGGACTACATGCTGAGACAAACCAGGTCTCTGTAATCTCCCACCCTTAAGACATGCCATGCCCGAGGGCACTAGATGGAGCTCTATGGAAACATTTCTAGGGGGACAGAAAGTACTGGAAAAGAGGAGCTGATGAGTCTGCAGGATTGGAATCTTTCAGCTGGAACTGAGCAGTGCTCACTGGGATGCTGTCTAACACCGGGCACCCACTTGGATGGCCTATTTCTAGACCGTTGACTCTGCAGTTTATACATAGAAACACCAAGACAATTGGAACCATACCAGTTCCTTAAGTTACCTTATGCCAAAGACAGTCAGGGCCTCAAGCGTCGCACAGAGGTCCAGAGTGAAATTTTACCTTTGTCGTATATAGCTGGCCAAGTTGGGGTGAGGTCTTTCACTTCTCTGAGAATGAGTGTCATCTTCTCTAAAGTGGTGAAGACAATGCCTCCTTCACGGAGCTGGTCTACAGACTAAATGTAGTAGAGAATGGAAACGTATCATGTTTGCATATAGGAACTGATCAATGCATTTTTATCAATGTAAGCATACATGTCGGGTGGAGAGGTGAATGCTATTGGTAATTAGCAAGGGCTGGCAATGCTAATTTACTCACCTGACCCTTCCTTTGTTTCTTAGCAGCAAACCAAGGCAATGGAGAGGATAAAGTGAGGGGAATGAGAAAGGATGGCGCCATATCAGCTAATTTCTAAATCTTCCAAGTGCCTTTTTTTCATAATGTATCTCCTTTTAACCTTGCAAGTGTGGAAGATATTAATAGTAACACTAATATTACAGCTGACACATAACATTGAGTGGCAAGCAATTTTCTAAATATCTTGCATGCACAAATTCATTTAAGCTTCCTAATGATACGACAAGATTGGTTCTATTATCATCCTTATGTTATGTATAAGGCTACAGAGTCATGCATAGAATAATTTTCCAATTTCACATATAGGAAAGTTTCCTCAGCTCTCCTAGGATTCCTAGCTAGGTGTGAAATAAAAACCGACAAAAGCAGAGTAACAAGTGAAAACCATAACAAATGTATTCAATCAGAATGTTACATGACATAGGAGCAAAGACTCCTATAGAGCAAAGACTTGAAGACTCAGTATGCTTGGTCTGATGAAGAGTGGACAACAGTTAACAATGGGATTGAACAAAAGGTCATCATCTCATGGTAATAAATTGAGTTTCGTGGAGGCCTGTGCAGATTCTCCATGGTATCTCTGGATAATGTTCCTTCCTGCTGGGGGTGCGGTAGGATCTCTTCTGGGAACAGTTTCCTGTGACCTACTATCATATGACAGGTGATGGAAAATTTTCTTTACACAAAAAGTTGAGAGAAGGTGAGAGGCATATTTCCAGGTTTTATGTCTGGCTTCGAGTGAAAAAGGGTGCTAGTGTCTGGGACCTGCCTGGGAAAAAAGAGGGGCTGGAAAAAGAAGGCCAAGAGAAGGTCAGAACTGTGTCACGTGTGAACCTCCTTCCCTCAATGCAAGGACTGAGCTGTGCACACCTGCAATACTGTGTTCCAGCCCTGATACACACTAGTATTTATTGGCATAACCATATTTTGTTATTTTTTTACTTAAGTGCACTTTATTGTTAGAAAATAGTAGTGGTCATATGAGTTGTTGGGAAAAAAGTTATCAAAACACTTGTCTAGTAATCCCACAAACCTTCAGTTTGTGGAAACTATGTAAAACACGTGGTTTCTAAAAGGCCTAATAAAGTAAAGTGTGCCTGTAGTTGTAGTTCATATGTTTCATCTTGCCATTAGTCTTCTATTCAAATCTGTTTTTTCCTTCCTCTCTGCTACCTTGAGACTTTATCAGAGTTTGAATTCCTGTATTGAATTCCTGTATTGACTTTTGTCCTATCCTTATCAATCGAATGTTTGTTGCCCCCAAAATCTGTATGTGGAAATCCTAATGCTCCATTGTTGTGGTATTAACAGATGAGGACTTTGGTGGGTGACAAGGTCATGAGGGTGGAGCCATCATTCATGGGATTGGTGCCTTTGTAAAAAGGGATTCCAGAGTTCTTTTTTTTTTCCTTCTCTGTTACACAAGGACAAATCAAAATGATGAGTGTCTGCACCAGAAAGCAAGGCTCTAATAGGCACTGAATTTGCCGCTGCCTTGATCTAGGCCTTTCCAATCTCCAGAACTGTAAGAAATAAACTTTTGTTGTTTTAAACATCCTGTCTACAGCACTGTGTTATAGCAACACAACTAAGCTAATTACAGCTCCTGGCATTATTTTATAGTGGTTGCTTTGGGGAAGAAGATTATGTGTATCACTAGTTTATCATGCACTCCTTAAGAATTAATGTTGCAATACTTCGTATATATAACAAGCATTGGAACAAAATAGAAGAGCTGAGTTTTGAAACTAGTTTGAGATCACAGCTCGTGTCCTCAGCAACCTTTGTCTGACCTAAAATTGAAAATACTTGATAGTCAATTGAAGGTTGTCCACAAACTCGGAATCTTAATTCTTCCTTTTCTTACTGGTGTAATGATTTATTCTGTAATGACTTACCAGTCCCTGACATTGCCAGGGCTTCCTTACTTCTCAGCATCTCTTGTTTTCTGCTGACAAGGAGACACGTACGTGGACAGTGCTTACCTCACACTGACGTGTGATGACCAGACTGACAGCAGGGGACATGGTGTCCCTCTCGTGCTGCTGCTCTCTGCCCTAATCATGGTGTGGGTGATCTGAGGATACTGTCTGAATTCTATTTTGGCTCAAAAAGGGCCAAAAGTTCTACTGTGTCACTCACATGCTTTTGATGAAGATATATTTATAGAACAGAAAATATACATAATTTGCTTGTTGATGAACAGAAAGGTGAAGGTTGCAGTTATAAATTGATATTTAGAGTGCAAGAAGTGAGAAAAACATCAGACACAAAATTACTTAAAATCTTTCTGTGTATGAAGAGGAAGAGAGCTGAATGAATGTCCGCAATCGCTCCAAAGGAAAAAGACAGACTTCCAGCCTGAGTGCAAACTCTGTAAGGCAGAGACAAGGGGAAAGCTCAGTGTTTTTCTTGGAATAGTCAATAGGTGGAAGTGTTGTTTTTAACACCCCTTGGGCCTCTTTTCAACTAATTTTATTACTACCCTGAATTTTCACAATGATATCTTTTCCACTTGTCCCCCTGATTTTTTTTTTACTTCCTGTATGCCCCAAAACCTTGCACGGCTTTCACTTGGGTCTCTGCCCAGTGGTTTCTGATAAATGAAAGCAAAAAGAAAAAGGAAAGGAGGAGAGAAGAGGAGAGAGAGAAAAAGAAACAGAAAGAAATGGACAAAAGAAGGAAGGAAAGGCAGGAAGGCAGGAAGGAAGTTAGGATGGAGGGTAGGAAGGAAGGAAGGCAGACCAGAAGGAGGGAAACACACTAGAGTTAATACAGGTTTATTATGAGCCATGCTCTTTATTAGGCCCTTTCACATGCAATTGTCCATTTGATTCTCACAAAATTATACAGTTAATAATAGCTGTGTCCATATTAAAGATCCAAAGGCAGAGCTAGATTCTGCTAAATCTTTACGGTTATTGTGTCCGCTCAAGAATGTTTTTTTTTTTTAATTTTAAAGAGAATAAAACAAAAGAGGGCAGAACAAAGCAGATTAGAACAGAACAACATAAGCAACACAGCACTTTACAATAAGACAACTCAACATTAACAGTAGCTATCATAATATCTCTTTCTCTGTTATAGTTGAGCATGGTTTCAAATACAATATCAATCATGACAACATAGTATAAAACCATTCAAAAGAATGAAAGAATTACAGGGCATTCTGAACCAAATAACAGAGAATGATCAATGGCTACTAAAATATCTCATTTTACATAACAAATTTGTTTATACTATCACAAATATTAAAATCCCAATAAGACACAACATGACAGAACCGATGGCAATAGAAAAATAGAAACATGGTAGAACTTCAAAGCAAGAAGATATTAAATCAGCAATGGCTGCCATAATGTTTTGTTTTCTTCAAAATAGCTATTCCTAACATCACACATAATAAAGTCAAACAAAACAGAATAAAACCATTCCAACTGATGAATGAAAACTTTGAAAGGCTTCAAAGTCATGAAATGGGGAATCATGATTACCACAAAATCTTATATACTGTTACCAACTCTCATACTAGGGAGACTATACGGTATTTACACATGTGAGTTTGATTTATTTCACTTATGAGTATGGTCTCAAGTTGTGTCTATTTATTTATAAATATCTCATTGTGATCATTATTTATAGCTGAGTAGTACTCCATTATATAAAAATACCACAACTTTTTTATCCATTCCTCAGTTGATGGGCACTTAGGTTGTTTCCAAGATCTGGCTATTACAAATTGTGCTGCTATCAACATGGATGCATGTGTATCACTGTGGTATGCTGTTTTCAGTTCTTCCGGGAATATGCCTAGACATGGAACAGCTGGGTCAAATGGAATTTCCAATCCAAGCTTTTAGAAGAATCTCCAGACTGACCTCCACAGTGGTGGCACCAGTCTACACTCCCACCAACAATGCAGAAGAGTTCCTTTTCCCCCACAGCCTCTCCAGCATTTGTTGTTAGTAGTTTCATTTTTTTATCCTGACCATTCTTCCTGGAGTGAGATGGAATCTCAGTGTGGTTTTAATTTGCAGTTCTCTAATGACAAATGATGATGAACATTTTTTCATGTATTTATTTGCCAATCGTATTTCTTCATCTGAGAACTGTGTATTCATTTCAGATGCCCATTTTTGGATTGGGTCTTTGAGTTTCTAAGGTCGGATTTTTTTTAATTCTTTATAAGTTCTAGACAGAAGTCTTTTGTCTAAGGGGCAGTCCATTAAGATTTTTTTCCCAATTTGTGGGTTTTCTTTTCACTCTACTGGAAATCTCTTTTGACATGCAGAAACTCTTTAATAAAGTGTGGTCCCAGTTATTGATTCTGGGAAGTATTTCCCATGTGGTTTGATTCTTGCTCATGAATTCTCTACCTAACCCTATATCTTTGAGATTTTTACCTACTTTGTCTTCCAACAGATTTAGCATTTCTGTTTTAATATTTAGATCTTTGATCCATTTAGATTTTAGTTTAGTACATGGTAATAGGCATGGGTCTAGTTTTAGTTTTCTGCATATGGATAGCCAATTTTTCCAGCACCATTTGTTAAAGAGACTGTCATTCTTCCAGTGAGCATGTTTGGCCCCTTTATCAAAGATAAGGTGGTTGAGTGAGTTTGTGGTTGTGGTTGCATGTTCCAATGTATTCCATTGATCTTCAGGTCTGTTTTTATTCCAGTACCATGTTGATATTATTACTGTAGCTTTGTAGTATAATTTCAAGTCAGGGATTGTGATGCCTCCTGCCTTGCCTTTGCTGCTTAGAATTGCCTTTGCTATTCTACGTCTCTTCGGGTTCCAGATAAATTTTAGGAGTGATTTCTCTAGGTCTATGAGGTATGTTAGTGGTATTTGGATTGGGATTGCATTGAATCTGTGTAGTAATTTTGGGAGAATGGACATTTTCACAAAGTTTGGTCTTCCTATCCATGAACAAGGGATGTCTTTCCATTTTCTGAGGTCCTCTTTGATTTCCTTTTTCAGGGTATTATAATTTTCCCTGTATAGCTCTTTTACTTCTTTTGTGTGATTAATTCCTAAGTATTTCAGTTTTTTGGATGCTAGTGCAAAGGGTGTGGCTTCTCTTACTTTTCTCTCAGTATTTTTGTTGTTAGTGTATAGGAATGCTATTGATTTTTGAATATTGACTTTGTATCCAGATACATTGTTGAATTTATTTATTACATCTAGGAGTCTTTCAATGGAGTTTTGGCGGTCTTCTATGTAAAGTATCATGTCATCTGCAAGTAATGATAATTTAACTTCCTGTTTTTCTAACTTTACTCCTTTTATTTCTTTCTTTTGTCTAATTGCTCTGGCTAGTATTTCCAGTACTATGTTGAATAGGAGCGGTGATAGGGGACATCCTTGTCTTGTGCCTGATTTTAAGGTAAAGGCTTTCAGTTTTTGGCCATTTAATTTGATGCTGGCTGTTTGTTTTTCATAGATGGCCTTTATCATATTGTGGTAAAGACCACCTATTCTAATTCTCTGTAAGATTCTTATCATGAATGAGTGTTGGACCTTATCAAAAGCTTTTTCTGCATCTATAGAGATGATCATGTGGTTCTTATTTTTGGCTCTATTGATATGATGGATTACATTTATTGATTTGTGTATGTTGAACCATCCTTGCATTCCTGGGATGAATCCCACTTGGTCATGTTGTATAATCTTCTTGATGATTTGCTGCATCCTGTTTACCAATATTTTATTGATAATTTTTACTCTATGTTCATTAAGCAGATTGGCCTATAGTTCTCTTTTTTGTTTGGGTCTTTCTCAGGTTTTCATACTAGAGTAACATTTGCTTCCAGGAATGACTTAGGAAGAATAGCTTCCCCTTTCAATTTCATTGAAGAGTTTGAGAAGAGACAGAATTAAGTCTTCTTTGTATTTCTTGTAGAATTCCACAGTGCATCCATCTGGGCCTGGGCTCTTCTTTGTTGGCAAGGACTTAATTACATTTTCAATTTCATTAATAGAAATTGGGCTATTCAGCAGTTTTACATCTTTCTGACCCAGCTTTGGTAGTTCATATATATCTAGGAATCTGTCAATTTCTTCTCTGTTATCGAACCTATGAGAGTAGAAGTTTTTGAAATAGATGTTGATGATATTCTGTATTTCCACAGAGTCTGTAGTAATTTCACTTTTTTCATTTCTTATTGCATGAATTTGAGTTTTTTCTTTCCTTTTTAAAATAAGGTTGACAAGGGGCTTATCAATTTTATTTATTCTTTTAAAGAACCAACTGTGATTTATTAATTCTTTGAATTGTTTTCTTAGTCTCTATTGCATTAATTTCTGTTCTGATCTTTATAATTTCCTCCCTTATTTTGGCTTTGGGTTTGGCTTGCTCTTCATTTTCTAGATGATTGAAGTGTAGCATCAGGTTTTTTATTTGTGTTCATTCTGTCTTCCTAATGTGGGAACTCAGTGCAATAAATTTTCCTCTGAGGACTGCTTTCATTGCATCCCACAAATTCTGGTAAGTTGTGTTTGTATTTTCTTTTGCTTGTAGATACTGTTTAATCTCTTCCTTAATTTTGTCTGTGACCCACTGATTGCTCAAGAGTATATTATTCAGTTTCCATGTGTTTGTGAGGTTTTTGCAGTCGCTTTTATCATTGATTTTTAGTTTCATGATACTATGATCCGATAACATGCATGGGATAATTTCAATTCTTTTGCATTTACTTAAATATGTTCTGAGGGCTAGTATATGGTCTATTTAGAGAATGTCCCATTTACTGCTGAGAATAATGTACATTCTGATGTTGTTGGGTGGAACACTCTATATACATCTATCAAGTCTGTTTGTTCACAGGTGTGATTCAGTTCTGTTATTTCTTTGCTGATTTTCTGTCTAGTTGATCTGTCCCTTTGTGTCAGTCGCATGTTAAGGTCTCCTGTTATAATTGTGTTATTGCTTATTTGATTTTTCACTTCTGTTAATGCTTGCTTTGTATAGCTAGGTTTTCTGGAATTTGGTGCATATATATTTAACATTGTTATCTCTTCCTCTTGAAGTTTTCCCCTGACTAGTATGTAGTGACCTTCTTTATCTGTTTGGATCATTCTTGGTTTGAATTTCACATTGTCTACAAACAGAATAGCTACCCTCACTTTTTTTTGGTTTGCATGAAGGATTGTTTTCCATGCTTTGACTTTCAGTCTATAGGGTTTCCTTTTGGGTTAGATGGGTTTCTTGTTGACAGCATATGGTTGGATGTTGATCCATTCTGCCAGTCTGTTTCTTTTGATTGGTGAGTTGAAGCCATTTACATTAATGGTTATAACTGTTATATATTAGTTTATTTTTGACATGTTATCTTTCTGCTGTTGAATCTTTACCATTCCATTCTGTTTAATTGTCTGTTTTGCTTGGTGGTTTTATCCTACGTGTATCTAGAATGTCTTTCAGTATTCTTTGTAGGGTTGGTTTGGTGTTCATGAAGTTTTTCAGCTGTTCTTTGTCATGGAAGTATCTTATTTCTCCATCCATTTTGAAGGACAGTTTTTCAGGTTACATCAGTCTGGGTTGGAAGAGGTTTTCCCTTAGGATCTGAAATACTTCACTCCATGCTCTTCTTGACTTCATTGTTTGTGTTGAGAAGTCTGCTCTGATTCTGATAGGTTTTCCTTTATAAGGGATCTGTCTTTTCTCTCTAACAGCTTTTAGTATTTTGTTCTTATTGTAGATTTTTGGGATGATGATTATTATATGTCTGGGTGTAATTTTATTTTGGTTATGGCTATTTGGAGTTCTATATGCTTCCCTAATCCATATGTCAGTTTCCATTCTCATTTTTGGGAAGTTTTCAGCTATTACTTCTGTAAATATCTTCTTGATATCATTTTGGCTGTCCCCTTCTTTTTTATTTATCCCTATTAATCTTATGTTATTTTTCTTTGCATCATCTTACAGCTGTTGAATTGTTATTTCCTGATTCTTTGTTATTTTTAAAAGATCTTTCCTTTCCTGTTCACTAGCTATTATCTTATCTTTGAGGTCTGAAATTGTATCTTCACTTTCATTGAGGAGGTTTTGGCAGCTTTCAATAGAATGTTTTATTTCCTGTATATCTCTTTGAATCTGCTTCATGTATCCTGTTTGTTTCTTATAGTGTTCATTCAGGGATTCTATCTGTTTGCTTTGTTCCTCTAGTTTTTTTAGCTGTGTCTTCACTAGATATGTTCATTATTTCTTTCACTACTTTTATCATTTCTTCTTTTACCTGGGCAAATATTTCTGATTTGAATTTCTCCATAACTTCCCCTAGTTGCTTCTTTATTACAGTTGATTTCATTTCAGTCATTTTAGGTATATGGCTTCCATTTTCTTCTACGTACATGACTTCTAGGCTTTCTTGGGATGGGCTGGAGATTTGAGCCTGCCTTTTGGTCTTTCCTTTTGTCATTTTCCTATATTTCCTTGCTTTGAGCATTGTTCCAAAGCTTCCTCTGGGTGTGTGGCGAATGTCCTCCCGCACCCTCAGCTTCTGAAGCAGTCTTGTCTCCCCCACAGGTTCTTGGCTCCCTAAATTGAAAGGCGGAAGCTGGGCATGGTGAACTGTGGCCAGCGGAACCTCTGGGTCTCAGTCCCATGACCTAGGGGGGTGGATATAAGCTCAACCACTGGGAGTGCTGGTCTTGAGCTCTCTGCAGGCCAGCCCAATCAGTCCAAGAGTCCCCCTGCATGGTCTCCACCTCCTGAACTGAAAGAAGGTCACTGGGCATGGTGCACTGAGGCCGTGGAACCTACAGGACTAAGTCCAGTGTCCCTAGGAGCTCACTAGAAACTCAATTGCCAGGAGCACAGGTCTCCAACTCTCCCCGAGCCAGGCTTGCAGCACTGGAACTCACCTTGCATGGTCCTAACTCCCTTGCAGGCTCTCGGCTCCCTAAATTGAAAGAAGACTGTTTACATTTGATTGTGGTCATCCATGAAACAAAAATATCTACGGCCTCTGAACTGGAAGATATTATGCTAAACAGTTTATTCAGGTATTAAAAATATAAATGAGACATGCCGAGTACCCTGTGAAATTTATTGAGAACCAGCAGAACAAGTGCAAAACTGACACTAACAACAAGCCAGGAAGCAAGTCCTGAGCAAGAAGCATGAAGATCCTGTGCTGCTCAATGAGGCAGGGCAGGCACTGAAGTCATGGTGGTCTTTGTTTTCTTCTTTTCCCAGATTTGCAGAAGGGCTGTGGCTAGTACTGGTAAGGAATTTTGCATCTTTGACCCTCATTTTAGAAATGTATTTATTCTCATTTATTTTAGACCGGGAATTTTTTTTCAGGCCAGGTTAAGTTGTCAATATAAATTTTAAGCTACTTTTTGAACTGTAGTGAGAATCTTCCCAATCTTAAAAAGTGTGCAGATGGCATGTTCTCATGTTCTGAAGAAGATAGTTAAATTTGAGATGGCTTCATGTCCTTGGGCAGATAGAGGGCACGTTGCTTCAGGAAAAAAAATATAGCACTCAAGCCTTTGTCAACAGCAATCTCTTTACCCTCTTCACATGGTCTTCACTATTCCAGAAAACTCAGCAGTTAAGGCAGACAGATTCACAACCACTTCTCAAACACAGTTTATTGTCTATTATTTGTGTTCCTAATACTTGTGGCAGAATAATCTCTGCTAAGGAAGAATTTGAAGTCGAGTCAATGAAAGAAATAATGGGATGTCTTATATTTGCACAAGGCTGTGTATCAAGCCTTTTTTCCTTAAATCAGCAAGATTTAAAGGTATGCTAAGAAGCAAAATGGGGCAGAAAAGGAAGGGGAAGGATGGTGTTGGGACCTTCAAGTGTCATGTTTTTTGGAATAGGACAGATGCCACACTAGAATTCCTCCAAGAAGACTTGCGGAACTCCTAAGAAGACCACCATATTGTTCATAATAGCCAACATTTATCCACTGTTGATTGTATGCTAAGGAGTACGCCAGTATCTATTTCATCTTGACACAGACTTGACACCTATATTACTATTATTACAGCTCTTGTCAGAAAGGAAATTGAGGCACAATATGTATGTAAAGACCATGCCACTCAGGCCTCAAACTTCAAATCCCATGTGCGTAAGTGCTATGTTATACTTATTTTGGTAACTTGGTTACCGGAGAGTATAAACCACACAAAACTTCAGGAGCATCATGTCGTTAGTATGTGATGTGGATTTAGAGGTCAAGAAGATTCAGACCCAAGAAAGAAAAAAATGTCTGCTTTTTGGTGTGGGTCAGTGAAGAAAGTGCGTATATGCAGTAACCTGGTGTTAAATGGTCTGACAGAAGAGAACCTGCGACTCAGTGGGGTACCCTAAAGAGGAATGGATCACTGATTTTCTAAGGAACTGAAGAGTTCTTTGAGGACAGGGCAGCTTCAGCCTTCAGAGTCCCAGAATTTCTCCATAATGTCTAAGTCAGGTAATAATCTGTCTAGAGTAATTCTTCAGCAGACCCTCCCTGCTATCTGTCCACTGTTCTTAACAACTTTCGTTATGACAAAGAGGACCTTTAGAGAAAATTCTTATACAAGAAAAGAGGACAACAATAGAGCAGCCATATGCAAGAAATAGGGTAATGAAGGTATCAAGACAAGAGTGCTCTAAGAGGAAAGAGCAAGGAAGCCATGATTTTGTGAGTGGAGCAGTAGGAGGAGGCTTCACCAAGGAGGCAAAATTTGTTTATTCTTTTCAGCTTTATTCAGTTATAACTGATACAGAAAGATGGCTCATATTTTATTGTATATATTTGGATGAGCATAGTTATGTGCCCACATTCACACATGATACCACCATCACAATCATGTCCCTAAATTTGTGTGTTAAAATATTTTTGTGACTTTTAAAGAATGCTTAAAATGAAATCCATACTTTTAACATGTTTGAAATTGTATAGTAGGAAATAAATTCTAAATAAGGTCTTAAATAATGCACTGAAATTTACCTGATATGAAAAAAAAACACGGCATTGTCAAACACAGGTCAGCATATCCAGTAGTTTCCAAGCCAAAAAGATAAATGAATTATCCAGAGGTAAAATCATCATCTCTCATCTACATCATCTCTCATCTACATCTCTCATCATCTCTCATCGACGGTGAACAGTAACGTGATGTTCATGATCTAAGCTCATTGTGAAGCAGTTGTGGGAGGCTGTAGGGTGTGTGTGTTTGCTTATAAAAGGGTTATAAAAGGGGGAGCGTCAGAGAACAGGCAAACATTTACAGGAAGGTAACGAGGAAGCTGATGGAAAGGGAGGAGCAGAAGTGTAGGAAGAGGCAAGCAGGGAGACTCTGGAGTTGCTGAGTACCACATAAACACGGGCAGATTGGGCAGCCCCTGGCAGTGGTGCACCCTAATCAAGTGGGATTTTCAGGAAAACACATCTGGTGGGATTTTGAAGAATAATCTGATTTGGAACATTTGAAGACAAGGAAAACACAGATACTACTAGGGTAGTGTCATGGGAGAAGAGTCCTATTTAAGGAAGAGAAAAAAAGAAAGGAAAATGCATTTGGAAGATCTAAAATGAAAGGGACAAGCTCCTTGTCAATTATTTTAATGTAGTTTTTAAGCCTTATAACATTAATTTTTGCATTCATTGTTTTAGATATGATACAAAGTATTTCATTATTGAACAAAAGCCTTTTCTTTTACTCCTCTTACTTCACTTACAAATCAAGAAAACCAAAAGAAACAATGGAATTTCTTCCTTTGAGTCTAAATTTCTTTTCATACAAAGATAGGTTCTATGAAAAAATTGGCTGTGGACATGGATTTCTTTGTATTCAGAAGCAGATACTTTCTAGAACACAAGATGATCCATATGTTTGAGAATGAAATGAGTACAGATATTTGATGTATTCATGCCAAAGTGTGACTCCTTGTTCATTAATGTTTTCCTTTCTAGCATTGTGTTAGTTTTCAGTTCTGTAGTGACATATCTCTTATATGTTAACTGTAGAGAGAGAAGACATTTATGTAGCTCATGCTTTTGGAGCATGAAGGTCTAGAATAACCTAGTGAATGCTCTCATGAGGGCCCCCTGGAGGGCAGAGAAGCTATGTGGGAAGCAGAAAGGCTTGGGAAATATCACATCAATCACTTTGGAGGACAGTGCCCGGAAGTCCCCATGAACTCACATTGGGTCTCATGACCTATTAGAGGCTCTGTCACCTTTCCATACCATCAGTGTGAAAACCAAGCTTCCAACACTTGAGTCTTCAGGAGATACTCATATCATATCCAGACCACAGCAAGCATGTATCTTGCACTTGTTCATGTGTAGACATTCTGCTCGTTGAGCTTAACACTTTGTTAATTCTGCATTCTAGGACACTGGCAGAAGTTTTCAGCCTAAATAATAGCAAACAACAACAATGCATGTTATTCAAGGGGTTGGAAGGATGAGAGGATTAGTGGGACTCATTGAATGATTCAAGTGAAAATTTGACTATAGATTCCTATAAAATATTCTTAATTAGTAATCTCATTGTTAGGCATTTATCTGCAGGACATTACATAACAATGATGCTAACTTTTGCACCAAAGGTTTACATAACTGGTAAGGACAGGGTGATTTTGTTTCTCTAAGTTCTATATTAGAAGGAATGTGCTGAAGTAGATGACTTGCTATTTGTTTTTATAAATAAAGTTTTATTGGAACACATCTATAACATGTACATATGGTAGAGTCAAATAACTACGCAAAGTTCAGATGGCCTAAGAAACTCAGTGTACTCATTTTCTGGCCCCTTGTATAAAAGGTTTGCTCAACTGTTTTGGCGAAAGTAGAAACATTTCTCAGGTTTTTTTTTTTTTTTTCTATACACTCCCACACAGAATGAGACCATGGAGAAGGGATACTGCAGACATAAGTTTAAACATCGGCTCTGCCACTTTCTAGCTCATGATGTCAGACAAAGTATTTGGCATCAGTTTTCTCTTCTGTAAGATGGGGGTCACACCTTCCTTATATTGGTGTCAGGGTACTGGAGATCCATGGATTACAGCATCCGTGGATTGATGGATGGGTGGTATTGATCCATGGATTGGTGGATGGGTTATGGCCCCAACTCAGTCCTCAATAATGAGGGATCAGGATATAGGCTTTCAAATCCCCAGTGGACAACTGATTAATTCCCTGATCTTAAGAAAATTACTTCTCTTCCAAATTCCTTAGTCTACTCATAATGTAAAGTGATGGTGATGATGAGATGCTATTATTAAGAATTTGGAGCCTAAAGTGTCCCATTTTTCCCTCTCTCTTCCTTTCCCTCTCTCATTTGTTTCTCAAGAAAAGCTATGGTTCTTATTTATAAAGGGTCTAGCAGAGAGTCAGGCAATGCTCTATAACAGACAGCTAATATTTTGCATCTCCCCTCACCCCATTTCCACTTCATCCTGTAAGACCACACCACTTTTCATCTCACTGTGCCTTGACTATCTTATAGTGAAGAAGGAGTTCCTGAAACTAGCAGAACCCCTTATATCTTCATCCTTCTACTCTCTAAAGCTTTATCTCACTTCTACACACATGTGGCTTCATTTTTCTACTTCTGTGTGCAACACTTAGCATAGGTCTCACCAAATAATGACTCTGAAGAAAATACTTTGATATTTTTAGAGTTATAAAAGAAGTAAATGTTGAATTGTAAAACATGAATGTATTACTTTCTTTTGACTAAGCTCTATCACTACTGTGGTACTTGCTATGTACTATTCTAAGAACCATACAATATTGATTCAATCGTAATATGATTTATCACTAGTATATTTATATTTCAGTTACAAAAACTGAGGCATGAGGAGGTGTTATAGCTTAGTCCAATTCACATGCTTGTCAAAGAACAGACCAGAAATTAAAATTCAAACAGATGTGCTTAAAGTATATATTTTTAAATACATTGCTACATTTCCTCTTATAAATAGTACTGCATTAGAGTTCACACAATAATTGAGAAAACCAATCATTCCAAGTGCCATTGAGAATGAAGCCTGCATACATTTCTGGTACATTTATGGGCATGTAAATTGATACAACTGCTTTGAAATGCCTTGTTAACAACATCTAAAGTAAAGTTCGTATGTTCCTACCTTGTGACTCAGCAATTTAATGCCTAGGTATATTCCCAAGAGAAAGAGTACATGTATCAACCAAAAGATATGAGCAAAAATGTCCCTATTAGCTTTAAAAATAATAGTTTCTACATGGACACAATCTGAACAAACAGATAAAAGGACAAATAAATTGTACAACATGCTGTGCATCAATATAAATAAAATGCTGATAACCTCAGTAATAACGTAGGTTTCTTTCCCTGAACAAAATAAGGCAGATACAAAGAGAACATTCTATGTAATTCCATTTATATACATTCCAGGAAAAGGCAATGTTAATATTAATTATTTTGATATTTTATTAATATAAACATGTTGACAGAAGTCAAATGATAGTTACCTGGGTAAAGAAGTATGTGGCCAAGAGGAAAATGTGACAGAGAAGGTACATGAGAGAGAGAGATTCGGTCTAGAAAAGTTTTACTTAAACTATAGAAAGATTACACTGGGGTACACATACATCGAACTTTCTCATGGTGTATTCTATGTTTGTACACATCAGTGTGTGTATCTTATATCTCAACAAATATGCAAAAGAAACAAGCTAATGACTGTGTCCTAGTAAACTGGAGGTAGTTTCTCCCTCTCCCTTGTCCCTCTCTCTGTCTCCCTCTCCCCATCTCATTTTTATTTTCAAGAAAAGCCATGTTCTCTATTTCCCAGAAGACTCTGGGTTGTGTTATATATAGAGCATCATAACATCAGATAGTGGACTGCTTCTCCAGCAGAGGGAAAAACTGGCCTTGAATTCTCAAACAGAATATCAAAAAAACCAAAAGCAGATTTCCTTTCCTGAAATAGTTACAGGAGTAGAATTCTTCCTCTCCCTCTGCTGCAGCAGAGCCAATCAGGCCAGTCCTGCTGGCCCGAGGGCAGTGGGATGGTGAAAAGCATCCAAGAACGGAATCAGTATTTCATGATCTGCCCCAAGCCACACACTCCTGCACTGAATCAATAAAAATCACCCACAGATTTTTGGACTTACTTTAATAAAGTAGCGTTTCTATGAACCTCCTAGACAGACAAAGAACAGCTTGTTATTTGGTTTAGGGACATCTTGAAAATAACAAGTCCTATTGTTTGGAGTTATTCTGGCTGATGAGTAAATAGCTTCACAGCTTGACAGAATGCACGCAGCTATAGATCGACTTTGGACTTGGGAGGACCTCAAGATGTGTTTGCTCCTGAGGAAAACTCAGATCATAAGGAAACTTAGAGTAAATAACTTTTGAGGTTTGCTGGTTTGCATCAGTTGACTGGGGGAGAAATGGAATTTTAACTGGTGACTTAAACATTACACATCTCTCTGACTGCTACATCGAATAGAAGATATTTAAAATTGTGACTTTAGCAAAACCACACTGGTAATGCCATTTCACATTAAGAAAATATTTATTGAGCATTTATTATGCTTCTTGAAATGTATTTGAAAGCTGCCTTTGAAGCTGAGAGAATAAGATGGCTTAGTCATGCTTAAAATAGGACACTACCCTGGAAAAGCCGGAGTTTGAATCAAGATGTTCTGACCTCGGAAAAAATAAGTTTCTACTTAATTGCAGTTGTTTCTTTAATATAAAACAAAATAATAACTTCCATGTCTAGTCGTGTATTTTCTTTCAACTGTGAATACGACCTTGGGACAATAACTTCACTGCTTCAACCTCAGTCTCTTGATCTGAAGAATAAATCAGTTGCACTATAGCGTATCTCTCCAAAATATTGTGGTTTTGTACCTACCAAATTTAGCTCCAAAATGTGTCCCTTTGTATTTCCTGCCATAGCACAAAGATAACCACATTAAAACCAAAGACAGTTTTATTTGAACTACAAATATGTTGGGAAATTATAATTCAAACCACTTGGTCTATTCTTTTCCCTAATAGGATTATTTAAAAGTACCCACTCACTCAGACTGGGACTTTCAGTGACAGGCTGGCACTGTGTGACCAAGTCCAGACTCCAAATTCAGTGTTTTTGAAATGAGGAAAACTAAAAGGCCTAAGAATGTTTCAATTTAGAAATGCGAATGTTTTGAAGACCTTAGTAAGTGGACATTCCAATGGAAAAGGTAAGGATTTTCTTTATATATGCTAAGGAGGTGCAAAGGGCATTTGGAGCTTTCGTTGGACCCTAGTTTTGTGAGGCAGTTTTCACAAGAACTTCATATGCCAGAACTTCGCTGAGGAATTCTAAGTGCGGTACCCACTCAGCTGAGAAGATCAGTGTTTTTGCGTATATTTCAATAGCGAAATTCTTCATGGTCTCTGAAACCTTCCCTCTCCCTGAATTACAATATTAGAATGAAAATCCAGTATTCCAGAGTCTTAAATAATAATCTCGGCTCCTTGCTATTTGGTAAAGGCCGAAATGTTACCTTTGTTCACCCCATTTAGTTCACTATTATATAGGATAATAAAAAAATTGACCTTTTCATATTTATTTCAATTTAACAAGTGTTGATTGAGCATATATTGTGTATAAGCATCAGTGATAGATTTAGGGATTAAAGTTTGTGAGTATAAGAACTTACTCTATTAGTATTGAAATTACAATAAAATGAAGTAAATGTATCAACAGTGTTACATCTATATGTCATAAATAACATGAACAGAAACAAAGTAACCCCAATGTCCACCAACTGAAAAATGGGTAAAAATAGATGTTTCTTTAATATAGTGGAGTACTACTCAACCATGAAGAAGAATGAACTTGGCACTTTTATAGGTAAATGGATGCAACTCACGACCACACTCATAAGTGAAATAAATCAGACCCATATGTGTAAAACGTCACTAGTGTGAACAACTGAAAAAGTAATATGATCCAAAATGTACAACAGATATTGTGAATTTGGAAGAAACTCTTCAAAAGAAAAGACAAACTGATGGGAGAAAGAGGGAAGGAAAGAAGGGAAAAAGAAAAAATATATATCTATACACAAGATAGTTAAGATAGTTACGTATCTGGTTTCTCTTAGTTCATTGAAAGAAAGGTTTGTGCTACTATTGTTTGGACAAGATATCATGTCTAAGTCTTGCACTCAGAATAACTACTAGGAAGATAACAAATATTCAGTATGTTAGTTATGGTTACTCTTCTACTAGCCTGTTTTGAAACTCTGTTTTATTGTTATTCTTTTTTTCTCTTTAAAATAAAAAATTTCAAAAAAGAAATAAGAGTCATTGAGAGTTGTGGAGAATGCTTGGGCAGAGGGTTTCATAGGAGTCATTTTTTTGAATAAGTAAGAGCAATTCAGAGAAGAGAATTTGAAAATAGACTTCTGAACTATGGTGCCTAAGTTACTTTTCTCATTGCTGAGACAAAACCGGTGACTCCTAAAATTAAAGGAGGAAAGATTCATTTAGCTTCTAGTTTGTGCGTTTTTCAGTTCCTGCATGGCAGAGGGGCACTGGAGAGGAGGAACAGTTCATGACAGGCAGAAGGCAGGAAGACAGCGAAGCAGTGAATGCTAAGTGGGAGCACTTTTCTTTTTCTGCCCCTGATCTCCTTTCCAGGCTGCCCATCCTTAGGGCGGCTAGAACTCACACTCACAGTGGGGCAGCCTTAATCCTGTGATTCACCGTGAATCAATCCCAGCTTCAGTTCCTTAATGCCAGCATCACACACTCTAGATCCAGCCACCTTCGAAAAGCCCCACCATGAGGCTTTGGGAGGACACCTAGACACAAGTAACCTGTAACATGGGGCATACAGAGGAAGTATACCTAACCTAGAGAATTGAGGCACCCAGTGCCTAACACAGCGACCTGGTGCCTTTCCATATGCCACCCATCTTCCCACTTGTGAAACTCATGTTATTAGAATAAACCACATCTTCTAATCCTTGGACTATTTCCGCACTCCAGTAATATTTTTTAAATGACTTTATAGCCTGTCAATGTAGTCTCACCCATAAAGCCTAAGGGAATCATTCCAAGAACACCAACAAAAAGTGATAAAAATACCAAGTGTTAGTGATTCATCTTTTGCAATTTTGTTTTTCTGTTGAAGGAAGAGGGCAAGACCTTCCTAGCCACACCACAAACAGCCACTAGACATGGATTTAATTTTGAATAAAGCCGCTTCCTGCAGCAGAGAGCAATTCCCAGAAAGGGATTCATTGTGAGCATGTCTGAAAGCTAGGGAATGAACACCTCAGCCGAGAGGAAAGCTGAACAGGGCACTATGGTGTCCACCTAAATGGTCATAGCAGCAGCCGTAGGAGTGTGGTCATAGAAGTAGCTAACCCTCATCACACTGCAGGATTCACTCAAACTCATCACTGGTTCTGCTCCAGGACTGGTTCTGTTCTCAGACTGTGAACTTAAGCTCCTTGCAGTCAGGTGACAAGGAGACCAGGGATCACGTATCCATCCCTTTTGCATCCCTTTTGGATAACACTAATGAGTTCCTACCACATACAAGAACACCAGCCAAGAGTAGTCAGACAGCTCACTTTAACTTGCACTGAGGGTTCAATAGTCCCTGATAAGGGATTCCACCAATATAGGAGACACAAATTACATCAGGAGATGCTGATTTCCAGTATCACTTGTTTGCCATCACATCTAAATCTTTCTATCTGGAAAACATCCCTTCTATTTGACTAGCAAGTGTTTTTCTTTTACACACCTTATCTAATTTAATCTCAACAGCCTTTGAATTCAATATGCGCATTGCCATTTTACTAATTAGAAAATTAATGGTCAGATTGTCTGTGTTATCCAAATATACAGGGTGACCCAAAAGAAACTTTAACACTTGTCTATCTGACCTCAAAGTCACACAAAACTTTAACCATGTAGTAAATTGTCTCTGGAATCTTCAAGTTAAAATACACCACTAAGGGGAAAAATAATTCCATTTTGGGGAAAGATAATTTTCTAGAAATCTCTCAAGTGCTGAGAGAATTAATTATGAACCCAATTCCCCCAATATCTAAGCATTTTGGAAATGAGTTTTCTAGAAGCTCTTCTTGTTCTCTGGAGTCTCATTTAATACCAGAAGAAATACTCTATTAAAGGTGACTCACTTCACTAAACTACTAGTTAGCTTTTCAACAAAACAGTAAAACATTCCATGCTCCCAAAGATGAATTAAATCCTTGCATAACCTATGTAAAATAAATAGAAATATAATTCTAAAACATTAATGGAATTAAAAATGACCACTTTTCCTGAACTCTGGTGAAGGCTTTAAAGTAACCAGGAAGCAGAAGAAATAGAAATAAACAGAGGTGATGACTTATCACTCATGAAATGTGATTAGAAGTGAAACTCAGACTTTACACAGGAAATCACACAAATGAACAATTATTATATCAATGATGTATAAGACACAGGATGCATATTGGAAGGAAACCTTAGGTAGATTGTGTTTAGCTTTCTATGATAGCACTCTCTTTCTTCCTGTGAACTTCAGCTGGTAAGTAGAGTCAATGAATGCTAAATATAAAGAATAGAGGGAATATATCGACTACTCACCCACATATGATATCTCTTAATATATGAGAATCAAGTTAACATGGTCTTTAACCCTTGAATTATTCAACTGGGGGAATATTCTCATCACAGCAGTTGATAATTTGGTGTAATGAAAATTAGCCATTCTGTATTGTCTGACCTAACCTAGCTCCTCCGGTCCTGAGCTGCCAATGAAGGAATGATGATTAGCAGTAGTAAAGCGATCTCGATGAAATGATATGTGGTTACACTAAGTGTTCTGTTGGTTTGCTTTCATTTCTTTCAGGGTTTCTTGAAAATAATGATAGACCATTTGTGAATAAATATGTTTTAATTAGGAAGAAGGTAATAATAAGTGTGTAAAACTATATATTTAATCATCCACAGCTGTTTTCAAATAATTCCTGCTACAAAATTAAGAATAACCAATAATTGAATGTGTATGAGGTTTACATTGAGGAAAATCAGAATTCGTGTTTTATATATATATATATATATATATATTCATTCTTCAATACACGGTAAGTGAAGAATATATATATGTTCTTCAGATACACGGTAAGTGCTCAGTAAACAACAAATCTGATTATTTTATGTACATCTTCAGTTCCCTCCATATTAGTGGCCTCAGGGCAGTTGATGTACCTAGGAAATTTGTTCTTGACTTGTTGTTGGTGACTTCTTATTGGCCCATACTCACACCCAGCTTTCCTAGTTCTTGGGTAGTTTGGTTCCCCATTTTGCTTAATACTTCCTGTATGTACCTCTTTGTTTCATAACTTAGTTTTGTACTCATTAGCTGAGCATATCATTCATTCCCTCTTTCAGTAAGATCCCTGGATTCTGCCGTCATCTCAAACTGGCATGTACTCACACCCAGCTTTCAAGGGCAAGTCACCCTTTCATGAGACCATATCTGACCTTGGCAGTTCACAGCTAGACAATAACTTACTGTGGAAAATGTTTTCAGCTTAGGTTATTTCTCTGAATAGAACAAGCATCCTACAAGTATAAGACAATACAGAAATGGCTACCTACTTAACATTCTTCAGTCAATGTGATGGATATGTATAGGTTATAGTCTAGCTCTCCATTCTTTACATCCTTCATGTAATGAAATAACACTCACACCGTCTCTGCCACATGACTTTCTGGCACATACATCTGAGTTAGTAATAGAGGTTTCCCTACTTTATTGATGTTGGACTTGGCTAAAGGGCCGCTTTGGATAGTGGGACATTAGCAGTTGTGACATAGTCAGGAGCTTTAAATGGATTCCTATGACTAAGCTGGGTTTTGTGTACTCTGGCTCTGTAAAGAGTGAGCTTCCTCAGAAAAAGCTTTCGACAGAATCCAACACTTATTCATGATAAAAACTCTTCAAAAATCAGATAGACGATCTCTGCCTCCATCTGATAAAAGCCATATATTATAAACCTACAACCAACATCTTATTAAATGCACAAAAACTTAAAACTTTAAACCTAAAATCATGAACAAGACAAGGATGTCCTTTATCATCACTCTTATTCAATATGGTTCTGGAAACATGAGCCAGAGCAATTAGACAAGAGAGAGAAATAAAAGGAATACTGATAGGAAAGGAAAAAGTTAAATTATTATTATTTGCAGATGATATGATCCTCTACATAGATGATCTCCAAAACTCCATTGAAAGACTTCTCTGTTTAATAACCAAATTTAGTAATGTAGCTGGATACAAGGTCAACACTAGAAAAAAAAATAGCATTCCTGTGTGCAAACAACAAACTCACTGAGAGAGAAATAAGGATAACTAGACCCTTCATAATAGCATCCAAAAAAATGAAATACTTAGGAATCAATCTAACAAAGTCAGTAAAATATCTATAAGTGAAAACTACATAACTCTGAAAAATAAAATTGAAAAGGATTTCAGAAAATGGAAAGACAGTCCTTGTTCATGGGTAGGAAGAACCAACATTGTGAAAATGGCCATTTTTTCAAAATTGTTATACAAATTTAATCAATCAAAATACCATTCTTATACCTCATAGATATAGAAAATTCATTTCTAAAATTCATCTGAAACCGGAAGAGACCTAGAGTAACAAGAGACCTGGGCAACAAAGGCAAGGCAGGAGGCATCATAATCCCGAACTTCAAATTACATTGCAAAGCTAGTGTGATAAAATCAGCATGATACTGGAATAAAAACAGACCTGAAGATCAATGGAATAGCTTAGAACTATAAACACACTCAACCACCTCATCTTTGATAAAGGGGCCAAACATGTACACTGGAAGAAAGATAGTCTCTTTAATAAGTGGTGCTGGGGGGGCAACCCGCTCAGGACCCCTTCTGTCTCTCTTCAGACAGAAGCTTTCTTTCTCTCAATAAATATATTCTGCTCTTAAAAAAAAAAGCAGTGCTGAAAAAACTGGTTTTCCATATACCAAAAACTAAAACTAGATCCATGTCTATCACCATGACTAAAACTAAAGTCAAAATGGATCAAAGATCTAAATATCAAAACAGAAACACTAAATCTAATGAAAAACAAAGTAGGTAGAAATCTTGATGACTTAGGCAGAGAATTCATGAGCAAATGTCAAACCACATGGGAAATACTTCCCAAAATCAGCAACTGGGCTGTCATCTTATTAAAAAATTTTTCAGTGTCAAAAGAAATCTCCAACAGAGTGAAAATAAAATCCACAAATTGGAAAACTACCTTAGCCAACTGTCCCTCAGACGAAAGACTTCTATCTAGAACATATAAACAATTAAAAAAAAATTAGGTCCCCAATTTCAAGGACCCAATCCAAAAACAGACTTCTGAGATGAATACATACTACTAAGATGAAGAAATAGAACTGGCAAATAAATACATGAAAAAATGTTCAACATCAATGGTCATTTGAGAAATGCAAATTAAAACAACACTGAGATTCCACCTCACCCCAGAAAGAATGGCCAAGATCAAGAAATCAACTGATAACAAATGTTGGTGAGGCTGTGGGGAGAAAGAAACTCTTATGCACTGTTGGTGGCAGTGTAGGCTGGTGCAACCACTATGGAAATCAATGTGGAGGTTCCTCCAAAAGCTAAGATTAGAGATTCAATTTGACCCAGCTGTCCCACTTCTGAGCATTTTCCCAAAAGAATGGAAAACATTAACCCACAGTGATATATGAACACCTATGTTTATAGCAACACAATTTGTAATAGCCAAATCTTGGAAGCACCCCAAATGCCCATCAATCAAGGAATTGATAAAAAAGATGTGGTCTTTTTATATAATGGGGTTAGGGCTAGCTATAAAGAAAGATTGCATTGAGATTTTTATAAGTAAATGGACACAACTTGAGACCATACTATTAAGTGAAATAAATCAAACTCACATGTGTAAATACTGTATTGTCTCCCTAGTGTAAGAAACTGAAAAAGTATATGCTATCCAAAATCTACAATAAATACTGTGTAAGGGTAAGAAACTGTTCAAAGAGGAAAAGTAATTGGGATAGGGGAAATGAAGACAGAAAGAAGGGAAAGGAAAAGACATAAATTTTTATATATAAAAATTGCTAAAATGACTATACTACTAATTGCATTAGATATTGGAAAAGAACAACTAATATTCATTATGATTAGATCAATTTGTCTATCTCTATATAATACATGTCTATCTCTAAGCAGCCCTCTTGAAGGTAACAATATGCAATATTGCAAAATTGTCAAATTCCTATCATCTTGTTTTGTAAATTTAAATTGTTATTGTGTTGTGCTTGTTGTTGTTGTTTGTTTCTTTTGCTTTTTGTTTTTCTTTTCTGTGCCTTTTTTGCTCATAAATTAAAAAATGAACAACCTGAGAGCTACTGAATAAAAATGATCAAGGAGGCAATACAAAATATAAGTCAATTTCTAACTCAAGTTAAGGCTTAAAGAAACAAACAAAATAGTCAAAGTACACAATGTTGGTCATTTGTACTATCACAAGGAGGCTTTCATTATCTAGATGTTTTCCATTTTCAGGTAAAAACAAATATTTCAATCAGAAGTAGTATGTCACAATAAAGATGTTGAATAGCAGATAACTCCTTAATCTTAGCATTTGGGTAACATGTGTTATCTTAGTCTTTACCGCCATACACTTACAGATGCAATGATTACTCCTATTTTTAATAGATGAATACTGTCAATTATGGAAATATTTAGTAACTTGTCCAAGATGCAGTGAGCCTAATATTTAAGGCCAAATCAAACTTCAGGGCTAGAACTGTGAAGCTTTATTATTATGCCCTCCTGCATTGCTTTTATCTGTGGGAAGAAAAAAAGAAAGAAAGAGAGAGAGAAAGAAAGAAAAACAGAAAGAAATAAGGGAAGGAAGGAAGGAAGGAAAGAAGAAATAAAGAAAGAAAGAAAGAAAGAAAGAAAGAAAGAAAAAAGGAAAGAAAGAAGGAAAGAAAGAAAGAAAGAAAGAATGAAAGAAAGAAAGGGAAAGAAAGAAAGAAAGTTGGAGATGGTCTAGAGAAAATTAAGTCCACAGAAAAAATTATGTGGCTGGATGAGTTAAGGGTTTCATTGCCCTCAAGGAGACTGCAGGTAGGTGAGCACCCTAACAGAGGAAACTCACCCCGTAATGCATTAAACCTTAGTAAAGGAGCCAGCTGTGAACAGTGACCAGGTCTAGAAAGTGTGACGCCGGTTCATGCCAACATTAATCACGGGTGAACTCCTGTGACTATTCTGTTCCTCCTGGCCTTTTTTCAGTCCCAGAGGGTCAGCAATTTGAGTTTTCAGAAAAGAACATGCAAAATAGGGAACAAATCAATCATGTTGTCCTCCCACAGCAGGGAGTGGGTCTGCAGCAGACCAGCAAAGGGAAAGGGGTAGCTGGAACTGATGGATGATTAGAGCTTTTAGCATGCAGTGAGGAGAACCTATTAACTGATGACTTTTGGGCCCTTTACTACTTGAATAAATGTACCAGTACTATTTCATGATTACCTATCATTAGTGCTTCATGTTAAAATAAAAAGTTACTCTAGACTGTGGGTATCTTGAAGGAAAGGAGGATAATTTTACTGTTTTTCCCATTGTCTATCTTGTCCAGTGTTCTTACCTCTATCTCTCAGTTTGCATAAGGTTATTCTCCTGCTGAATCAGCTCCACTTAACTCTAAGTATATCCCTGGTCAGAGAAGACAGTATACAAAATACAGATACATGATACATAAATAGAAAATTACTTATTGATTATTGGTTGTATGGTTATTAATTGTATATGTCAAGCTCAGGTAAAAGAGGTGAACAACAAAAGACATAATTTCTATTTTCACTAAGGGCATACTCTTCTGAATGAGAAAAATGCTAGGCTGAAAGCAGAAACCATTGTGTTATCCATTACCAACTTTATAGTCAAGCAACTGAGAAAACAAGTGAGAAAAGAGAGAACTCTGTAGGCTCCAGAAATGTGAAATAAATTTTTTTTTATTTTAAAGAGAAAAAAACAATAAAAAAGGTACAGAATTTCAAAACAATAGGAGGTTAACAATGGATAATATATTGCATTTATTATCTTCAAAGTAGTTGCTCAGGTTACAAGAACAAGGCATGAAAGTTGGATCTAACAATATAAGCACAAACTGATCTTTTCAATGAACTAATAGAAATTAGTAGTATCGTTATCTCAGCTATTGTGTGTGTGTGTGTGTGTGTGTGTGTGTGTGTATATATATACATATTCCTATATATATTCCCTTCCTTCTTCTCTCCTTTCCTCCACCCCAGTTGTTCCCTCCTTTTGAATATAGTTTCTTCTCCTTTCACAAAGAGAAATTTTTGAGCTGAGTGTTTAAGGTATGAAGAGTTGTAGCAGGTACAATAAAAAATACTTCAAAAAAGTGAGAAATAGTTTCAAAGGACAGTGGTAGGAACAAATGTGATTTATTCAACAATGCACATGCATACGGTCAGGTCAGAACATCTGTAGCAGAAGAAAGGAGGGATAAGAAACACAGGGAGACTTACTTGTGGATCTGTGTGTCCTTGGGCTAGAGAGTGGGACATTTGGCTTCTAAACTGGAACCTTCCTCGTGTTAACCAGGAAAGAGCAGTGACCACTCGGCGCGGAAGCCGCAGTAGTTTTAAAAATGGGTGATGCTGAGAAAGGCAATTTTTGTACGTAAGTGTGCCCAGTGCCACACTGTTGAGAAGGGAGGCAAGCACAAGACTGAACCAAATTTCCATGGTCTGTTTGGGAGGAAAAAAGGTCCAGCTCCTGGATTCTCTTACACAGATGCCAACAAGAACAAAGGCATCACCTGGGAAGGGGATACATTGGTGGAGTATTTGGAGAATCCCAAGAAGTATATCCCTGGTACAAAAATGATCTTCTGTGGCATCAAGAAGAAGGGAGAAAGGACAGACCTAGTAACTTACCTCAAAAGGCTGCTAAAACAGTCACTGCCTTATTTATTCCAGAACAGAATTGTCTTACGGCTTTTTAATGTGTACTATAACTTAATAGATCTCATATACCAGAATTCAGATCATGAGTGGCTCACAAAATATTTTTGTTGGACAGACCTAATTTAAGTAAAATTAGCTTGAAAACTTGGTTTTCAAGTTTGGATAGTAATTCCAGTTCAGTAAATACTATCACTGTTTTTCCTTTCTAAATACACAGTTCGACTTGATTAGTAATGTTTGACTTTTCACAAAGATTGAGAATGTCATCTCAAAACCTATTGAAGGTTGGTTTCATATTTAGATTTATTTAACTGGTTAAATACTGGGGAAATCCTTCATTCTCAAATGTAAGCAAGACTCCCCTGTTTCATTTTGTGTTTATTAGCCTATTAAAGGGAGTGGTTGAAGACATGGAGCAGTGTCTATATTTTTGGTCTTGACTATGCCAATTTAATTAGAATTACCCATATCTAAAAAGTGCGGCCTTTACTTACTGAAAGGCATTTTAGTGTGGTGAACATATAATACCAAATAAAGAATATTTAACATTTCTCAAATTTAAAAAAGAAAAACGAAAAGAAACACAGGTCTGCAGCCCAGTGGCCTCGCATTGGTGAGGGAAAGCCTAACTGTCTGTAGAATTTTGTGCAAAAAGGAGGGGTGACTTTCATTCCTCGTGAGTGCTGGAGCAAACGCATGGTGACTGTCTTTACTGTCTCATTCCCTATACCTCATTAATCAGATGTTGGGGCTATCGCAGCAAAACATAGCAAAACGAACTCAGTTCTATGCAGTTCATTCGTCACAATATGTCCCCCAGCATAATGAATATCTTTCTTTATTGTGGGGCTTCTTTCTCTGCTTCAGCTTTGCCACCTATTTTAGTTGTTTTTAATGCAGATGGCCAAGCAGAACAATCTGTGCCCTTTTAGCACCCCAGATAGATCGGTGAAAAAATTAATATCACATCTGATTTTTACCTGGTTATTCAAGTTCATTTATCAAAATAGTAGGAACCGGTAGGAGAGAAGGTCTGTTTGTTGCGATTTCTCCGGCAATATCCTTGTCCTCATAATGCTAAGAGATTTGAACTGATTGCTGGTTTGCAGAGATGTGGAAGAATTTTTGAAAGATGATCAAGCTGATGTTATTTTTCAATCTCTATAGGTAATGAGAAAGGTCATGGGGGGATGCTATTTGAGTTTGGATTTCAAATGACCAGGACATTTGCAGGAGGTAATGAGGGGGGTATTCGAGAGAGAGAGGACCAGTAAGAGCGCAGCAGCACAGAGAGAGAGGTGGAAAGGCTGTTTGTAAGCAGTGTGATGCACATTAATGGGGTGCTGATGGGGCTCAGGTACACACAGAGTGGAACTGAGAAATCAAAATATAAAGGCTAGGGATACCCCGAAACTCACTGCAAGCACAGAAAACAAAGGGCTTCTATATGATTGGGATCAGTAATGGGACACCAGTGAAGGGTCTTATAAATAGTGGCTAATACAATTTGCCAGTGTTGAATATTTCCTCGACAGCAAAAGTTTGCTGTGCATGACAGGAATCTGAGTATCTGCATATTTTGTTGGTCTTACTAATGTTAAGAGATGCCAGCTGCAGTTGACAACCATAGAGGTTTGAATTTAGTCTAAGTCCAGTACAGAGGTACATGTAAGTGTGTACATATCCATGTGTATGTAATTGTGCATGTAAAAAGAGCAGGTTGTTTATAAATATTCAATATTTTAAAAAGAACGTCCATGTTTGGCCATTTATAGTTATTTTCAGCTGCATTTGTTTATTTTATTGGCACATATTTGTAATTCATGCAGTTTATAATCCTCTTGGAGAGTGGTTACACGTATATATTACGACTTTTTTTAAACTCAACCCTCCCTTCCCCTCTTATTGGAGTCCTCAATCACCTTTTTCGTATCTGTTGATACATGTGTCTGAGCTCGTGTTACAACTAAGAGTATTGACATTAATTGGAGTTATTAGGTGCTCATACCTGACATATCTTTACTTTCTCTCATTTTCCCTTCCTTGTCCCCTTACCCTTCTCCTTGTCCCTTGAGTCATTTTCCTATGTGTGAAATCAATCTCTTTGTCCCTTTATATCCATCTTTTTTCCTGTTCTTTCTACTTTGCCTCACTCGAATGAAGGATATCACATAGTATTCAAACATGTGTGTGTGATTTATTTCATTCAACATTATGTTTTCCAGGTGCATTTTCATATAAATTCCTCAAATCTGTCATTCTTCATAGTCAGATTGTATTCCATCATATATAGGTACCACGTTTTTTTTACCCAGCCATGTGTTGATGTGTATGCAAGCCACTTTCAAGATTTAGCTATTAGGAATCATGCTGTTATAGACATTGATAAGCAATTATCTCATTAGTATGATGACTTAAGATTTTTGAAGGACATATCTAGCAGAGGAATAGCTGGGTCATATAGAATTATTTGTAATTTAAATGCTTTGAGGAACTGCTTTACTGATTTCCACAGTGCTCATACTGATTTGCATTTACACCAACAGTGTAGGCTGTCTTTCTTCCAGCATAAGCTTTTGGATGCTTTGTCAAAGATCAAATAGTTGAATATGTCTGGGGCGGTCACTGTACCCTCAGTTCTCTTTCACTGACCCATGTGTCTTTTATTATTTCAGTACCCTGCCATTTCTATCACTGCTGCTTTGTAGCACGGCTTGGAGTCTGGTATTTTATGTTACCTGCTTTGCTCTTAATTGCCTAAAGTTACTTTTGGTATACAGGGTTTTTCTCGTTCCATTTTAACTTTAAAATTGTTTTCTCTAGATCTATGAAGTAGTCTGTTGGTATTTGGATTGGAACTGTATGGAATCTACGTGAAGGTTTTGGAAGTGTGGCCTTTTTGACAATATAAATTCTGCCTATCCAGGTACAAGGGACATGTTTCCATTTTCTGACAACTTCTTCAGTCTTCTTCTTCAGAGTACTATAGTTTTGTCTGCAGGTCTTTTACTTCTTTGGTTAGGTTAATTCCTAAATGTTTTATTTTTCTTGAAGTGACTGTGAGTGGTACTGTTTTCATAATTTTATTCTCATCCCATTCAATGTTAGTATAAAAATACTAATGACTTTTGTGTGTTGATCTTGTGTCCTACTAGTTTGCTGAAATCAGTTATTAATTTCAAGAATTTCTTGGTGGTGTTCTTTGGGTCTTCCATGTAGAGTATCATGTCAACTGTGAATAATGATCATTTGAGTTCTTCCTTTCCTATATGTACCCCTTTTATGTCTTTCTATTGCCTTGTTATCCTGGCTAATGTTTCAATACTCTGTTGAATAGCCAAGGTGTTACCAGACATTCTTTCTTGTTCCAAATTTTAGGGGAGATACTTTTACTTGTTCCCCATTAGAATGATGCCAACTATAACTTTTTTCCTCAGGATTTCAATAATGAAAGAATTTTTATTTTGTCAAAAGCCTTTTTCTGTGTGTATTGATATCAAGTAGCTTTGACTTTGCTCCTGTTTATGTGATGTTAGCTTTGCAAACTTTTTGAAAACTACTTGATCATGGTGTATCAGCTTTTTGATAATATTCTGTATTCTATTTGCTAAGAACTTGTTGAGGATTTTTGTACCTGTGTTCATTAAGAAGATTGGCTTACAGCTCTCTTTTTTGTTGGGTCTTTATCTGGTTTTGCATTCAGGGTGACAGCGACTTTCATAAACGAGTTTGGGAGTATTCTGTACCTTTAAATTTCTTTGAATGGCTTGAGAAATATCAGTGATACAATGTCCTAAAGATTTTGTAGACTTCAGCTGTGAATCCGTCAGGTCCTGGGCTTGTTTTAGTTGATAGTTTCTTTATTACTGAGCCAACGGCATTGCTTATGATTGAATTGTTAAATAAATATATTTATGTCCTCTTGGATTAGTATTGGTAATTTGTATATGTCTGGAATATGTTCATTTCTTCAAAATTTGTAGAAATATAGCTCTTTTAAAGTAGCTACTATTTTCTAGATTTTGACAGTATCTGTTGTGATTTCCCTTTTGTCATTTCTAATTGCATCTATGTGTCTTTTTCTCTTGGTGAGTCTTGCTGAAGAACTATTTTATTTATTATTTCAAGAATCAGCTCTTCACTTCATTGGTTTGTTAATGTCATTAATTTTTGCTCTCATCTTTACAATTTCTCTCCTTAGTTTCACTTTGGGTCTGGTTTGCTGTTGATTCTCAAGTATCTTAAGATTTCTCATTAGGTTACTTATTAGGTTTTGCTCTGTCTGCCTAATGTGAGGATTAATTGCAATGAGATTTCCTGTTAGAATTGCTTTCAAAGTACAGTTTCATTGAGTTGTACAGTTATTGTCGTTGACTTCCAGAACTTTTAAAATTTCTTCTGTGACCCACTGGTTGGTTTTAAGTACATTGTTAATTTTCCTGACACTTTTGCTTTTTCCAAATTTTTTTTCATTGATTTCTATTTTCATTGCACAGTGGTCATATAGTACTCATGGGGTATTTTTAGTACTTTTATACCTACTTAATCAATCTTTGCGGACTAGTATGTGATCTGTTTTGAAACAGGTACCATGTGTTATTGAAAAGAATGTGTAGTAGGTTATAGATGGGTGTAATTGGGGTGTCACTGCATGGACACTCACCGGCCGCTGACTCTAGGGATTGCTTGGGGGACAGTGGCTCCTGCTCTTTGTGCTGCCTCTAAATGCACATGATTTGCCCCGTCCAGGTCAGATGTCATTTCTCCATGAGCAGAAAGGCGGTTGATTTCACTTCCTTCTTGCAAAAAGCTACACAGCTGCTCTCTGGCTGTGCATGGTCTCTGGTCTGCGCTGTTGAGTTACTTCTTTTGTATCACTTAATCTTCTTTTCGTCTCCTCTGTCGATTCCCTCTTAGTTCCTGTGTACCCTCCACTCATTTTGGTTCCTCTCTGGATTGTTGTTTTCCAGACTCTGGGCACTTTGCCCTGGAGAAGCTGAATTGCTTCACTCACCACTTCGCCATGGTTTTATCCCCTCTCTCCTCATTTGTCTTTAAAGGAAGAAAAACCTTACCGGACTTTGGGATTATCTAAATTTCTTGAGCTATTTTTTCAAATACTTTGGGTTTGGCAAGTCCTAAACTCAGTATTTTCCAGGTGACGTTTCCTTTAATTTTTGAGCCTATATGTATTTCAAGAAATCCTTACACGTATTTTTTTTTATTCATTTACACTTAACTCATCAAAAAAGTTTTAAGGATATTTGAAGTCCAGCAAAACTTCAGAGTGAGTTTCTGTTATTAAAATCCTAGAAATTGTAATTGAATCCCAGATACTCCAGATTGTCCTCTATTAAGAAATCAGTACTCTCAGTTTTATATATGTATCAGCCAAGAGTCTGTCCTATTAATGAACCTGTGGAACTATGTCTTCAGGTTTGGTAATCCAGTGTTTCTAATATGCACTACCAATAGTGTCCTTGTTTGTAGGTCAGAGTAGTGGGTTTTCAAATGCTTCTTGGTTTTCACTGTGGCAAATAAATTGTTGTTGTGAGTTTGTTAAAATATGAGTGTTTGAACCTAAGATGTTTACCTCACTGATGTGACTACCTAACCCAGTGGTAGAGCTGGGGTATGGGAATTACTTTCCAATATCTAACGCATTAATTTCCTGTTGACCAGAGGTTACCCTTAACTCCTAGCAGTCTCTAATAGCTGTACTTCTTTCTAACAATGTGACAGTCTGCTTCTTTATCATCAGTAGGAGAATTTCTCTTCATTTGTTGTGAGAGTCTTATAGAATGTTGCATAAGCCCAGTGTGACTGACTATTCATTATATTCATAAGACTAGCCCACACTCAGTGAGAAGAAATTATATGCAGCATATACCCAAGGGGCAGAAAGCTTAGAATTTAACTTGAACACTGTGGCTTGGAACTTTGTCTATTATTTAGATTTCTTGAAATAGTTCAGCTCAGTGGCAGCCCCTTAAAAACATGTCTGTATGTGGGATATGTGGTGTGTGTGTGTGTGTGTCTGTGTGTGTGTGTGTGTGTTCCTTCCTAAGCTTTTGATCTGCTTTGGTTTTCCCACTTAAAATCAAATGATCACTGATTGAAGAATATGTTATGTTTCCCACACAAACCCCAAGAATTCCAGGGAATATCCGAGATGCAGGGAAGGCATGTTTGCTATGGAGTCATATAAATTAATAAAATTTAAGATATTTTAATAATTTTGTAATTCATTCATAGAGATAGTGAGTCGATTTTCTTGTCCATGCCACCAAATTCTTTCTCTTGTAAATATTCAAGAGTTCACTGAATGAGGAATGGTGTGTGGGCTTATTTCTTGTTGGTTTCTCTCAGCTACACAATATGCGTTCTTGTTGCTTATTCTTGGAAGACATAGAGTAGCTCTTTAGAACACATAAAGTCAACTATATTCAAAGCTCTTTATCCAGCTTCCAGGCAGCTGATTTGATGAGTTAATTGATGCTCTCCATTCTCTCTGTAGACAATCAGCTGATGCTGTTGCAGTCTCCACCTCCACAGCAACAGACTTCTCTTTGCTGTGTATGCACGTGCTTCCCTTGCTCCAGCTGCATTGTATCTTTATGAAGAATAAGTTGTGTCTGCTCCCAAACCTGTTTATTACAGCTGTACTCAGTAGAGTAATTATATATTTGAAATAAATATTACATAACACAAGGAAGTATGAATATAGAAAGAAGATTATTTTGTGTTGCTAACAACATTAAGCAAAAAGTTTCAGTATGTACTTTTTTGCCTTCAAAAGAATCTGAATGGTGTAGGTGATTTAGACTTGGATGAAATCATTTCCTAAGATGGAGAAGTCATGGTGAAAGATCAACTTATTTTCAAGAATCTTCAAGTGCCAATCATGGTGATGCATGTTTACAACCCCAGTTCTCAGACGGGGGAAATACAAGTCTGTAGCCAGCCTGGAAAACTTACTGGATGTCTTACTTTCCTATCTCTAGGATAAGATACTCAACAGCCACAAATTAAAGGAGGGGAGGTTCAGTTTGGTTCATGTTTTCAGTCCATGATTGGCTGGGTCCAAGGCATAAAGAGCATGGCGCAAGAGATTGGGCAGAAGACAGCAGCTCACACCATGGCAGCCAAGAGGTGGGAAGAGTGCAGAGGGCAGCTGGCGAGGGAGATACCCTTCCAGGTCACACTGCAGTGACCCAACTCTTCCAAATATCCCATTCTGCCAAGTTCTTCAGTGGATTAATCTGCTGATAAGTATAGTGTCACCACTGTCTTTCAAAAGCTTTACCTCTAAACACATGAGCTTTTGTGGGAATATTCTAGATCTAAACAATAACAATAACTTGGTGAAACTCTGTCTCAAAATAAGAATTTTAAAAAAGAGGTCCTGAGCTCAGCTTCCAATCCAATAACTCCAAACAAAACAAACAAAAAAATGCCTCCTGGGGGTGCTCTAAAGGATATAATTGCATGTATGGTTAAGTGTGTAAGATGAAAGACCATATTACTATTTTTGTTATATCATGGAGCAGAACTGTTAACAGTCTCATTGCTTGAATGTGTACTTTGTATCTTTTAACTTTTTAACTTGAACAACTATTTTGAAGATGACAGTATTTAAGTTATCAAGTAATGATTTCTTAGTATTTTTTGTTCTTTTCTCTTTTTTTCCCTTGGAATTTTGTATTGCTGCTACCTTCATTTCTATTTTGTTTTGTTTTCTTTTTAAATGAAATTTTAAAAAATGCCTTCAAGTTTGACTTTCATTTCAACTACACAGATGTATACACTTCTATAAGAAGTGCTGCACATGGACTGGGGATGTAGCTCAGTGATGGAACTATTGTTCAGCATGTGTGGAGTCCTAAATTTGATTGCCAGCACTGTAAATAAAAGAAAAACAAAAATTTTAAAAATCAGAAAAATTAAGACAGCACATTTTAATTAATAGTCAATATGAATGAGACAGCTTTGAACCTTGGTTAAACTATTAATAATTGCCCATTTCAATAACGTTAAGTTAAAATGAATTACTAAAGAGACATGTGTCATGATTTATGATTTTCTTTCATTTTTTTACTGTTGATTATCTAATCAACTACAATTACAAGAGCATAGGAAAGGAATATATCTACAAGATTAGTTTTTGTCCCCTTTATCGTGCGATTGATTCACTGTTATCTCTCAAATTTATAATAGTCTTTTGTTTATCTTTTTGTGGGTGTGTTTGTGAGTGTCTCTCTTTTCTTTTACCAAAAGGAGAGCAGATAACTTCTCGGGTCTAGAAATATTTTTTCTCTTAAGACAAACTCGAGTTCTCCATTTCTTCTGGACTTTCTACTTTGTCTTTGTTGCCATATTTCTGTCTTACCACCTTATAATAAAAAAAGACTGCAACCAATTTTAGTGAATCAAAAATAATAAACAGGTGTATAAATATTTCAATGAATGACCTATGCAAAGTCAAGGAGATTAAAAATATATTGGTAAAAGAGAACTAGGAAAACAATGCATTTAGATTCAAATGTGGCCAGCGTAGTGGTGTTGAATAAATCAAATGCATGACTCTGTTCCTTTTTCTCTCAATCAGCTCTATCAGGCTGAAATAAATCTCCAAGAACTTTTCCAGAAAACAAGCTAGCAAAACATTGACTGAATGCTCCTCAATTGTAAGTCACATGGCTTGCTCTATAGGGGTTAAATAACCTTGACCAACACAGACCAAATTAGAAATTAGAGTTAGAGTCAAAAGTCTTGTCTAGTAAATGTCCATTGTGAGAACCTGGGAGGAAATCTCTACCCAGTAAGGCTATGTTTTTTGAATGGTAGCAAATAGCTCAATTAGATCTTCTTTTTGGAAGTCATGGAACATGTGGATGGAGCATAGATCAGGAACAACAGAGTGACTGGAACACCAGATCAAAGGGTTTGATGTGGGGCTACTGTATTCATGATAACCTCACCAGTATTTTCCTATTTCTCCCAAGATGCTAGGTGTCAATCTAGAACTAAACATTCTGCAAAGGTCTAAGTTATGCAGAGGCGGGACGCTTGGAAGTAACTGGACTATATGGATTCCACACTCACCAGCAGATCAGTTGATTAATCCACTGATGGGTTCTCTCTGCTTCCTGGCTGCCAGGAAGTGAGCGGCTTTCCTTTACCAGCCCCTTCTACCATGCCATTGCTGCTCTGGAGATATCTGAATCCATACTGACTGCCTTGAACCCATGAACAAAATTAAACCTCTCATCTATTATGTTGTGGGTGTTGGGGTTTTTTGCCTTGGTGATTAGAAAACTACATTTCTGTCTCTTCAACTGCTAGGGCGATAGATGTCTGATGCTTTCCTCTGTTTTCATGTATTCTCAAGATAAATGCTCATCAACTAGAACAAAGCAAAAGTACCACTATTTCTTGATTAAGAATCACCACCTGTAAAGCACTAATCTGTAACTAAGAGGAACTGTGGGCAACTTAGAGAGTTCTGAATGAATTAAAGATAATTTCCATAAAGTGTCAACTTCCAGATAGGACATAGGTAACCAAGAGTGTGCTATTGTTGATATAATCTTTCCTATGTATATTTAGAACAACTGATGAAAGTTGGAAAGCATTGCTAAACTTTAGTTTCTTAGGAGAAAACGTAGTTTATAAATTGATAACAAAAGATTTTTTCTTCCCATGGAAGAAGCATAAACCATCCTTAAGAATCACTGAAGCCTCTTCCAGTGGCGAATGTGCCCATTAGTATGTCTCTGAGACCTTTTCAGGATGTTTTAGCTCTAAACCAACAATTAAGTATCTTGAGGGAAACACGAAGATGCTGATGAATTTATAAAGATACAGAAGCCCCACATCAAATCCATTGGTCTGGTGTTCTGGTGACCCCATTGTTGCAAAACTATGCTTCACCCACATGTTCAATGACTTCCAAAAAGAAGATCTAACTGAGCTCTGTGTCACATTCAAGAAAACATCTCCCTACTGGGTAGAGATTTCCCTCCAGCTTCCCACAGTGGACATTTGCTAGAAGAGACTGTTGACTCAAGCTCTACTTTCTAGCACTTCCCAAACTATTTCTCACACTCATTACTAGTGCAGGATCCATAGGATTACCCTAATCTATGATTTACAAAAAGGTGCATGTATCTTTTTTAGCTCAAGACATATCTTCATTAAGCAGAATGAGCCTAGCAGAGGCTGAATTCCCAGGGAAGGGAATTTCTTTCTGAACACAGCAGAAGGAGTGAGAGAGAGGGAGGCATCTGGTCTGAGAATGCAGAAAGACAGTAGGTGGGCAGAAGGCAAGAGTACCATTCACTTTCGAAGAAGGGCTTTGATGGATTGAGAATAGCTTCTACATGTGCAGTTCTGACACTTTGGGCTCTGTGGCATAATTTGCCCCAGTGATGCAGATGCCAAAGTTGAAATTTGTTATTATAGGAAATGGAAGGTCAGCTTTTATTGCATTGCAAGTTTCTAGGAAATAAATTCTTTTTTGGAAACTAATGAACAGTGCTTCAATTAGTCTGGCTGGGGACTATTTGTAAGACAACACCCTCCTCCCCTTGTTGATTTAAAACATCACGCAGGTATTCTCTCTTGCTGGTTGTCTGCTTCTCCCTTTCTGTATCAGCTGCACAGATAGACAAAGTTGAATTACACCCAATATAGATTCAATTCATTCATTCCTCCATCTTTCTGTGCAAAAATTACAGAGCTGAATTTCTGGGCAATTATAAATACCCAGAGAATAATGAAGAACCAAATTTTCCATCTGCTCAGTTCCAACACTTGTGATATAAGACACATTTCCCGTTCCCGGGAATCAAGAGGATTCTATGAACAGCCAAATGCAGTCATCATCTCTACCGCATGCTGTCCTATGGTTGCATGCCAGCACGGGCAGCACAGGGCCCAGGGTAAGGGAAACTGACTCCAGGCCAACTCTCATCCTCAAGCTGACTGGACACAAGAGGAGCTGAGATAAAAATTATTCAGTCAGCTGACCACAGGTATCCTTCACTTTCTTAGAGCCTATTTTTTTCCTTAGCATGCACAGGCAGAATCCTTTTCCAGAATCAAATTGGGCATAACGGCAGAAGCAGATGGTGCTGGTGAGATAAGTAACAGCAGAACACAGAGTACAACTGGCTTTTGAAAACAAATGGTTCTTCTTGGAAGGTGCAATCTACTAGCACTAACAGAAATCAAAGTTGAATTCAAGGAATTTTTTAAAGCAATCAGTAACCTAGCCATTTCCTTAGACTATAGCGCAAAGAATTTAGACTATTTACCCCTTTTTTTTTCTGGAACTGAAGGCAATATGACTCAAAGTAAGAAGAAAACCAACAATCAATCGTAGGTTGTCAAAATTATGTCACTTTGTTCATATTTCCTATACCTGTCTCCATAGAACCCTCTCCATCAAGCAATGAAGAGTAGAAAAGTTATACTTATTTTTCTGTTGAAAATAATAAGGTTCAAAGACATTCAGCAATTTCATTCAAGGTTAAAAATAAGAAGCACTATATACAAGACTGCTCTGTTGGTACTCACTTATTCCTGCAAGGATACACATGTATTTCCCTCATGCTGTAAGTTTCATGATGGAGATTCGGTGATGAACCAGAATATCAGAATCTCTGCATTCACATGGTTTTACAGTTCAGCAGATGGAGGCAGGCAGTTGAACAGATCATGGCAATAAAATATAATCAAAGGAGAGTGAATAACAGGACTGCTAAAAGGACATACAGGACCATGTTATGTGTCTAGAAGTGGAGAAGGGATGCGCTAGGGAAAGGAATAATCTCCTACTGAAAGAGTTTTGCCCTAGAGTAAATTACACGATATTACTGTGGTGGGATGTAGGATCAAGGGATGTTTGCCTTGAGGTCACTTCCTCCTTCCCCTATTAGAACTTCATTTTTCCTTTCCCAATGTGCACAAAAAAGTTCCAATCAGCTCCTTGCATGTCATCAATGCCCACCCTAAGCACCACCCCTGTCATAGATTATATGTATATCCCATACCCCACGTTCTGGTCAGAGGAAGCCAGGCCATCTATGGTCGTACATTCTTCTCCATACTTTTTACTTTATATTTCCTCTCTTATTGTGCCTGAAAAACCACTGAAAAACACTACCAGCTGTGATATCTAGACTGAGAGAGACCGTAAGCACCAGTGGAAATTATTGTGTTAGAAATCTTTTGGTTTCAGAGGGGAAAGAGAAAAGGAAGAAAAGTGTTCTAGACAGGAAAGAGTAGTGATGAGAAGACCAGGAATCAGCTCAGATGATAACAGATTTGAGGACCAGGAAAATGTCTGAAATAGTTGGAACTCTCCATGAAAGGGGTGTTCGTTAGGGATGAGGAAAAGTAGGCAGGCACTAGAGGCCCAGAATGGTGGTCTTTCATGTAGAATTTCAATGAAATTCTTTGAGGATACCTCAAAGGAACTGAGAAGCCACAAAAGATTTTTCTAGAGTGAAACATGTTGGAAAATGATTGAGAAAAGATTAAAACCAGAGGCTAAGTAGGATCTGTTGATATAGTCCAAGTGATAAACAAATTAGATTGAGATATATAGTCAGGGAGCACATGAGAAAACTGAATAGATACCAACAACACCCAAAGAATTTGTGGAGAGATGAATTACATGGGTTAGTGTAAAAGAGAAAAATCAAGGTTACTCAGATATTTGTGGGATAGTCACCTCACTATTTTCCCTACCACCTCAGTTTTTGTGGGCTCTAAAGGTTTCTCTCTTTCATTATTAACCCCTCTCTAGAGACCCCAATGAAAAGGGCAGGATTCTAGTGGAAGAGAACCATGAGGGTCAGCTTGATTAGCTTGGGTATTAGCTGCTCAGCGGATTGGTGGAGCAAACTTCTGGGTACATCTCACTGACTCTGACCAGTGTGGCTTTGGGGTCTCTTCGTCTGTGACCTGTTCCCCTGCTCTGTTTCCCAGGCACTATGGACTAGCACCCTCATTCTCCCCACCCTTCTATAATGAGGTTTCTGGCTTGGAACCAGCCATCTGTGAACTAAAATCCCTGAATCTCAGAATCAAAGTAAAGCTTTCATTCTTTAAACTGAGAATGTAGGCTATTTTGTCTGGTAACGAAAACAAACACCAGAAACATGAACGGCACCTGGGACATTGACCTAATAATTTTTAAGTTATTTGGGACTTACATTAAAGGGCAGAAATGTAGTAACTCCTGGAACAAACTTCTAGCTTATATTGAGGACATTTTAGTTTCCACATAGAAGCACTAAAGGCTTTCTCCTACAATAACACTTTGTCAACTCCCAAATTCTTCATACTAAACCCACTTTGGATTCTGAACTAAAGATAGAATTTTTATGTTTGATATTATTGTGTGTGAAGGTATGCTCAACTATTTCAAAGAAAAGAGACATTATGGTAGCTGCTGTTGATATCTGCTTGTCTTGTTGTGAAGTGCTGTGTTGCTTGCATTGTTCTGTTCTGATTTGCTTTGTTCTGTTCTCTTTTGTTTTATTCTCTTAAAAAAGTGCCAGAACTAGGAAGAATTTTAAATTCACTGGATCTTTTCTCTTCATTAAAACAAAGAGAATCACTATATATTTGAAGTGAACTTCTGTGCCAATAGTCAATCAAAATAATTGCTATCACTTGGGTTTCTCCGTTGTTAATCTTCAGTGATGATCACCGTAGGGTATTTCATGTGTCTTCCATGCCCTAAGTATTATATTATTTAGCTTATTGTACTTCATTTCTAAAATATTGCAATTACTTTTCCAGTCACCATTACAAAAAAAATAGTCTCAAAAATATCTGTGTGACTTGGTCGAAGTGGCCTGGGAAAGCGATCCCCAGTGGCATCATAGCGCCTATAACCTGGCCCTGCACTCTTCCTGTTGGGTCTGCTGACTCTCCTAAGCTTCGTGTTTGAGGAAAACTCTCCAAGGAAGATGGTTAAAGGTCCGAGTCATTGTCAAGGCTTAAAATTCAGCTGTTAATGTTTCCTAGGAGAAATATTGACCCTTTGCTTTTTGTCCTTTGCATGAAAATCTGACCACTCCTTCAGCTGTCGCTGGTGACCCATATTTTTAACATAAATATAATAAATATAAGATATCGAACATCATCTCTAAGAGCTACTGTCCCATCTAATTTCCAAAGAGGAAAGTGAGGAATAAGATGAATTTAAATTACCTTACCTTTTTTTTAATTATGTGAACACACTGTGATTTATTTTAATCTTTAGTTTATATTACTGATTTTGTGTCTTTACTGGGAAAATTCTTTTCCTTAAAAGGGAATATTATTTAATCAGCTTTCTCTCTTTCAGTCTACATGTTCCAGCCACCAAAATCACCAATTTGGAAGTCAACAAGGCAACCTCCCCAGCATTTCTCTAGAGCTGTGTGGCAGGGCAGCCCATCTCTGAGGAGTCACAGCCATTTGGCACAACTCTATTCTGCGACAAGTCAGAGCTTCTCACAATGGCCATTACATTAGGAAACATTTTACAGCTTACGATCAACAGCTGTTCAACTAAGTAAAACAATGTAGTTTATTCTTCTCCTTTTAGCATGTCAGAGTCCTCTGCTGTGTGAGACTAAGGCATGCATTTGGCATTCTATGGAAATTACATAATCCTTGGACACACAAGAAAACTGTAGTCATTTGTTCACTTGTTCATTTGTGTGTGTCCATCTGTCCCCTCATCTCAGGGATACTTGTATTTGTTCACATTCTCATTTGCTTCTTCAGTTTTGGCCTATAATGTAAGATTTGTTGATATGAAATTTGAAAGTTGTCATTTTAACCACTTTTGAACTGTGCATGTAACTCAATGGTGGAACCCTTGCATAGCATGAGCCTGGTTTCAATCTGCAGTAGTAAAAAATAATTCTTTTAAGTGCACAATTCATTGTCCATTATATACATATCAGTGCACAGCCATCACCAGGATTTATTGTCAGAGTTTCCAATCACTCCAGGCAGAAATCTATCATGACTATTTTTTTGTTCTTTATTCTCTTATTCAGCAAATACTTATTAGGGATATGCTATTGACAGAGTTCGATGGGGCAACTTGTGGGAGGATGCAAGGCTTAACCCTATATCCTCTGATGCAAAAGAATGGGAACTCTAAGGACACAGGTGTACTCCAGGCAATCTGACACCTACCTTCACGCTTCTCAGCACGCTGCTCACCCCCAGCTCACAGTGTTTGGGGCCTTGGTGGAGCAGTGGACCTTGTGGGACCAACTACAAACTCAAAAGTGTGCTTTGGTTCTCATGATTTGACCTTACTGTCTACACTGTGTGTTGTCTTTATTATTCAATTGATTAAGAAAAGGACAACACTAATAAATGATAACAGAATCCATGTTGTCATAAATAATAAAGAAGTGCTGGAAACATTGGTTCTGCCAGGTAAATGCTCTTGATAGTACCAACTCCCAGCATCTGACTACTTCTGACTCGAATTCTTAGGAAAACTTTGGTTTAACCATCTAGTCTCAGTTAAACAGAAGATATGCCTCCAAAACTTGGTTTTGGAGTGTTCAGTCTAAGAGCTCAACAGAGGCTTGTCAAGATGGTTAGAAATAATGTGGCATGCCAGGAGAAGTTTTATAAAGGATATAGTCATTCTAACCTATAGTTAGGAAATTCACACAGAGTCATTACCCTAGGCCTGGCGATGTTTGTATATTAGGATTAACTGCTTTAGAGGCACGTAAATGAATTTGATTCCATCCTAACTCTGCTTCTTACTACCTGTATAGATTACAAGTTGTTTGACTTTTCAGAGCTTCTCTTTCCCCATCTCAAAAAATTAAAATATAATTGTCTTAATTACTTTTGTACTGCTGAGACAAAATGCCTGGCATCAACAAGTTAAAGGAGGAAAAATTTAATTAGCTCACAGCTTTGAGAGGTTTCAATCCATCATTGTCTGTCTCCAAGATAGGGTAGAATGTCAGAGAGGCACCACAGAGGCAAAACAGTTCATGGTGGACGGAAGGTCACAAAGCAAGCAAGGGACCTTAGCAGTTTTTTTCTACCTTTCATAGTCTATCTAGGCTTCTGGGATTAGGCTGGTGCCAAACAAATCAGTGGAGTGATTTAGTAATCACCTGATTTTAATCCTAGTACCCTTAATCATAGCACTGAACCATGAATCAGTCATACATTCTAGATTCAGAAAAATCCCCACCTATCACCACATGCGACTTTGGGGGACATCTACACACAAGCCATACCAGTGGCAGTGATTACCGATGTGTACCTTTTGTAAAGACTGGATAAAATAATAACTACAGAGTAACACAATCATGACTCATCTTTGTTGAATGCTCTCTATGTGCCAGACATTCTATGTCCTTCACTTGTGTGTATTTATTAAATTGTCAGAGCAACATCATAAAACATATCATCCATATTTTTCAGACAAGGTAATCTAAGGCACAGAGATATGGAATAGTCAACAAAGATTGGTCAGCTACTAAGATACAGAGTTTTCTACAAACCCATGTTAGGTCTGGCTTTAGAATCTGTAATCTGAATCATGCATCTTACTGCATCCTAAGAATACTTAGAATGTGTATCTATAATTGTAGCATTTTAGGAGCCTGAGGAAGTAGGATCATAAATTCAAGTCTTGCCTGGGCAACTGAGTGAGACCTTGTCTCTCAATAAATCTTTAATAGAAGATTATGAGAATGTAGCTCAGTAGTAGAGCATCCCTGGGTCCCAGTAGCATGCTCACGTGCGCGCACACACACACACACACATGCACAAATCTCTCTCACTGTGTGTGTGTGTGTCTCTCTCTCTGAATATTTAGCAACTACAAAATAAGTTGTTGAAATTAAAATAAGTATTTAAAATTCATGAAATGACCTTTAATATATCTCCTCAGAGTTTCCAATCACGTTCCTTACTATAAATTCACTGCAATCTCATGCTGTCTCTTTTTCAAGTTAATGCAAAAGCATCCCAATTCCTGTCTCATCTTGTCTCTCAGCCCATCTTCCCCAAAGTTAACTTCATCAAGGACATAGCCAGGTTACTACGCTGTTCCAGATTGTTCAATGTCTCCTTCTCATACTCAGGAAAATGTCTAGGCACTTAACTGTGCCACTCAAGAATTTTAACATCTCCCACTATGTCTTCAACATCCATGGACGTCATCTGCTCAAGACTACTTCACCTTTCATACATACTGAGACATGTAAAATTCCACTGCATTACCATGTCCTTATATAAGCTATGGCTCTTCTGAAAATACCTTACCATCTTATCTGATCACCAGCAACCTTGCCCATTTTTCAAAAACATCTTTTCCCTTATGTCATTTTATATGAAACTACCTAAATCATATAACTATATATTTTAAAGACACTTTTACAAGTAAAGCCAGATTCCAGGGTTTTCTCTGCAGTTCTCAGCATTATTTCCCCTATTTCATGTGCTATATGCATTTTGCAGATGATGACCCGTGCAAGTTGGCATAAAATAAATTCTAGTAACTTCTCAGTTCATAACCAAGATTATTAGAAAAAAATCAGTGCTTATTATTGATTCTAACTGGGTTATACTTCCAACCTATGAGAGCATAAAAAAAAGAAGTTATAAATAAAATCTCAGAAAAATGTGGCACTGCTGCAGAGACTAACAAGGTGAAAGGAGACTAGTAATTCCTGAAAAAACAGGTGTGGTTACTGAAAAAAGACAGATGTGTGTGAAACAGTGCTCTTATGCAGAGAAAGAGACAGACAGACAGACAGACAGGTGAGAGAGAGAGAGATAAAAAAGTAATTTTTCTTTTTTAAGCTAATGAAGTTTATTACCACATTCTAGATACACATAACAATCACATTCATCATGGGGAATTTGTGCCTGTACATGATATAACTTGATTCTTATTTTTTCCCATTTCCCTCATTATTTACAAAAGCTTTGTTTCCATTTTACCTTCTTTTATAGTTTTTTTTTCCTTTCCCTTTTTTTCCTTTCCTTCCCCTACTGGTTCCCCTGTCCATTTGAACACTGAGAAAATGTTCTCTTAATTGAAGTGTTAATCATGTTCTGTAAATAGCAATGAATAAGTGAATGTGTGTGTGCTGTGTGCATTTGTACATGTGTACATTCGCCCCCGCACATATAGAAAGAGAAGAGTGCAAAGCAGACACCAACACAATGTTTTTTTTCCTAGAAATAACATAATACATCAGTCAGACTATGCCCTGTTACTCTTTGCATTAATCCGTGGTTTTAGAATTTCTGAAAGAATATACTATTTATCTTCAGGTTAAAAATATTTGAAGATTCTTTAACTTTTCAAATACAGTTTATTATTCTATTTGATTCACTCTGTTAACCAAAGGGATTTGAGGTTATTAAAGACTAATAATTCAAAGTCTAAATTCTGGGAAAGCTTTTGTTTCATTATTTCTACCACTTCATCCCACACTCGCCACATTTCATATTTTAAAAGATTTTCTTGACTGATGTTTACTGGAAGCCTTTAGCAGCAGTCTTACATGCATTCTATGACTTCATTTAGTGACTGTGCCTCTGAACTAGGCCATTTCATTCGTACAGTCATACATGTATTTTTGAGTACTACAGACCACTCATAACCAAAGAACAACTATAATATGATTTATTTTTGCTTTTAAGACAGAAAACACCAGGAGATACAGAATTTGTTTCAGTTGCTATAAGATCATGTACATCAATAATTACTCTTAAGAAGTTTAGGGAAGCCTATGGGAAGAATGCTACCTAATTTGAGGAAAATATATTTGGAAAGAATACTTGATATTTTTAAGGTTACACAGCTATAACATGATGAAACTAAGAAATAAACTAATTCTGCAGGATCTCAACCATGATAATTTGTTTGCCTAAATGCACACACACACACACACACACACACACACACACGCAAGCTCAGGAGGTAGGGAGTAAATACAATAAAAGAATTACCATACACACATTCACTGGTGCATACAATTGCTCCTTGAGGATGAATGGTTTTCCACACAGTGAAACAAGGACAGAATATCGTGAACAAAGCAAAGTTTAGAAGGTTAGCATATGTTCAGTGAACTCTGAACTAATCTTTCCCTAGAGTGTCTAATAAATATGAGGGTGGAAAATCACTCTATTTCAAAAGACCAAATTTTGAAAGGACTTGACAATCATGCTAATATAGTAAGACAGAGTTTTGCAGATTCTGAAGCATTATTAATGTTCTTGAGGAAAGGCGTGGCAGAATCTCTTTGGTGTTAAAAAAAAATACCAAAAGGACAAGAAGATAATGGATTAAAAAGTGTATCAGTAGACAGATTTTGAACTGATAAAGAGTAGACAGACGGATGATAGATGATGAACAGGTGGATAGACAGAGAAAAAATAATGGCTTTTTGTGTTTTTGATGATATTGTGAAAAATTGTTCAATGTAAAGAAATGCTGAAATCTTAGAACTTAGTAGTGGTAATAAAATGTCTGGTAATAAGTAAAGTCATTTTGATAACTACCCTCCAGTCTAATAATTACATATACAGAGTATCTAAATATCTATGACACAAAGATGACTAAAATATCCTATGAATGGTTGAGCAGGTGTTATTCTTAGAAGACAAGGCAGGTAGTGATCAGAAAGTCAGGTACAGAGGCCATAGATCTGGTTGATGGTAACATGCGCATTTGGAAAAATGGCGAAGAGAATGCCTACATGTTTGAAGTTTAGGCAACACTGATCCAGTCTAATCCATTAAATTTAGTTACCTATCTTTCCTCATGATGTATGGTGGAGTAAACCTGGAATCGGAGGCAGTTAAAACTTCCAGCTCGCAAAGTAAACTTCTTGAAACATCCTAGGAACCTCAAGTACCTCATTTAATAGCTGAGAAAAGTGAGAGTGAGAACACACTTCCCCATCTGTGTTATACACACCCTTGCTCATTGTTTTGTTTCAGAGTGTTAACACAAGAGGTCCATGAAGAATGTAGATCTTTACCAGTTTCTCATTCTCAAAAGGTAAACAGAGAAGCACAACAACTCCATTTTAGTAGAATCAGCAGATTGGTTGTAATAGATTCTTTGATTTCCTGTCTAAATATTTAAGTCTTCGACATTTACTGGGACTGAGAAGTGCAAGCATTCTTAAGAATGTTTAACTAAATTTTTTTCTTTTTAAAATTCCTCTGTGGTTTAGTAGTGATTTGAATTTAAATTCTTTAAAGTCATGGAACTTAGCCTTAAATTCTCTTCTTAATACTTTCTGTGGCTTGAGATGGACCTTGAATGAATGCAATCAACCTATATGTCAGGTCTTACCTAAATAAAGGCAACTAGATTCTCTAAGTAATACCTCTTTCCATTCATTCAGCAGATACTTATTCAATTCCTGTCAAGACCTGGTCTTGTCTGTACCTATTTTGGTAGCACTTTTGAATCAGGGTGGCTCAACTAAAAGAGCTCTCACCAAAAAAGGATAAATGTGAATGGGTAGGAGATATACAGTCCTTACTCCAGAGGTAGAAAACAACATTGAACATATTGGTAGTACAGGAAGATCACGTTTTGTTCTTTTTATGTATGAATCATCCATACTCTATTAGAATACCTATTACTTTTATAATGAAAAAAACCAGATTGTGTTGAAAATACATTTTTTTCTGGTTTAATTATAAAAAGGTTTGACATTTGCCTTACAAATTTGCTATCTTTCCCTCTCTACTTTTCCCTGGTACCATTCAAAGACATCTGAAATCCATGAACACAATATTAGCCTGTTTATATCTTGTTCTTATTTTATTCTGAGAAGGAAGAACTTGAATTTTTTAAAAAGGGAAAATTTATCTTTTGATTTTATGAGGTAACATGCATGAGTCAGAAGACTAAAATCCTAAACTCATGCTCACCAGGAATAACTTGGAGATGTCATAAAATCTTTCCCAGTCCTATTTTTTGATGAGTAAATACTGGGACAGTAATACCTTCATGATGGCAGAGGAATGGAATGAGATAAAGTATGCTAAACCAGTGTCACACACTAGCAGTGCACTAGAAAATACTTTCCTTTCTATTCAGCTTCAGTGTTGGTGTTTGGCAACTGAGTTCCAGACAGGTTAAGAAGCCTGTCGGGGTTAGGGACTGAGCCAGGCTTAGTTCACACCTTCTAACACCAAGCCACTGCTCTGGAATCTGTAGTACTTTCTAATAAAAGTTAGGGATTAGGCCATCACAAATGGCATTTTCATTTCTTTATGCCTTAGAGGTCATATTTATAGGCAGATTAAATAGCATCAAACAATGGAAACATATATTCCTTGACATTTAGTGACTATTCTTTGTGGTATTGCCCTACATTTGAGCTAGCAAAATTATTGCTTGCTCACCCTCCTCAATTTTTCAATAAGCAGTTGATTTTTCAGGCATAGAAACATCCAACTGATAAATCACAAGGACAAGAGCTCACCCTATGCTTTAAGCTAAGCCACCTTGTGGAATAAAAGCACTGGAGATCATGCATATAGCTTTTGGTCTCAATTCTCAGGCTGCTCCTAATTCTTTCAAGTCCAGTCATTTCCAGCACTACCTCTGTTGGGGGAGGACTTAGTGATCCAATGTGGGCTGTATATAAGCACACAAGAAAGGTGTGACACTGAGCATTTTCCATGTAGGAAATTAACACCGATACATTTTCTTAGAATAAGTAGAAGTAGTGACTGTTCATGGGTGTAATATGGGCTCAGGAAGCACTGTGGACTCAAACTAAAAAGGAAACACTTTTGATTGGAATGGTCAGTAGTTCTTTACTTTTTAAAGAATGATCAGTAAATCTTACAAACTCTTGGGAACTGTGGTTAAAATATGCCCGATTATTAATATTCTATTACAATGCATGAAAAGGTTAATAAGTATTTGGAGCCTAAAGGGATCTCAGAATATCTTAGCCAAACTTTCTGTATTATCATGAGAGTTTAAAAGGGGAAACTGAGGTTTTGAAAAATTAAAGTTTTTCTTTCTCTAAGGTCAGTGATTTGAGCCAGGCTTGAACTTAAGCCCTTTAGTGCTAGTTCAGTATTTTGTAATCTGTAGCATATTAATTTTTCTGATGTAAATCAATTATTACAAAAATCTCACATGCATTTCTATTTACTGTGTCTCATATCTCATATTTATAGTTAGTTTAATATAGAATGAAAGAAAACACTTCTTGACATTCATTTCTTTAGCTTATAATTAATGAGCTCATGTTTTATAATACGCACTCAGCTTAGCGATGTAGATTGAACTCATGAATTACGTGCCTTGTTATTGAGGAACCAGTAGATCTCTTAGTCTATATTTTAAGTAGATGACAAACTTACTCTTCACCTGAACCTGGGTAAAGGGCTTTTTAAATCATGATAAACAATGTCACAAAATGTTTCTGGCTACAAGAGTTTGTAATTATTTTTCAAGAAGCTGTGAGAATCTTCGGTGATGGCTAGGAGTGCCTTAAGAAGTAAACCACTTCCACATTGGACTTGTGTGTTTACTTCAGCACTTTGGAAACTGACCAAATAAGGGCCTTACTTTTTGTTTTCTTTTCTTTCTTTTTTAAAAAATTTTTGATTCACCTTCTAACTGGATAAAAGAGACTTTCCAGTGATTTACCATATGAGAATGAATTTCAAGTTTTTTAAGTAATGAGTACATATAGGGAATGGAAAAGCACTTGAGAAAAGAAATGACTCAGAGTTATAAATAAATGTTTATAAAGATAAAGAAAAATATTGGGAATTTCCTAACTATTTGAGAGGCTTATGTTAATTAAATATTAAACTATGAAGATATGCATAAAGACAAATTGTAAAAAGTTATAGTTTTCCTTTTGTTCAGACTTAGATCATTAGGATATATGGATAAGCGTCACAAATTGCCATTATTACCAGTAGAGTTCAATGCTTCCTCCCTTGTCCTGAAATAACATTTTATTTGGGAGGATGACACAGTGTTTTGAAATGAGTGGAAAGCTTACATCACTTCTGAAACCTTTTGGTTCAACCAGGCCACTTTGTTTATCTGAGCTTCAATTTCTTCTGCTTCCAAATTGGAAAATAACGGGTTGCATGGAGATACTATGAGGATCAACTAAGATGATGTCTGTACAGTCAAAGAAAATTCAGCCCTTTGAAAATAGGTATTGTTATTGTCCCCATCTTTAGTCACTCTGTTAAATAACTGTTGTAGAATGCACTGTAGCGCAATTCTTATGTAAGTATAGACTTCTAACTAGAGCATAAACTGCTTGAGGTCAGAGCTTATTCATCTTTTAATCCCATGTCATCTAGGATATTTTTCATAAGTATCTCCTTCACCTCCCTCCCCAGACATGTTCTGTTTTAGTGAATTCTCTCTCCTGCCCTTCTTGATAGGGGTGCTCTCTCAGGAGAGCCAAGGAGGTTTCAGAAAGTGTTTGCGCTCATGCTTTACCAGGTCTCTGCCATTTAATTTTAGCCACAAGTGTTGATGGAAAATATCACAGAGTTCAGGACACTTTTCAGGGGAAATGAAACTGGAGAAAGGCATGAGGCCAAAAATAAGGCTCTTCACAAGTAGCATTTGGGGACATGGGCTTCAGCTCTTAAAGTGTCCACTGTCCTTCTTGGTAGAGGCACTGCACAGCCCTTTTCTCATGTGTCATAGGGCCAGGAGGGTCCTGCTGCAGGGAAGCAGAAGAGCCTTTTTGGGACATCAATCTCAGCAGAAAGGAATGCACCTCAAATAGCAAGTTTGCTGGGTATCTGCTCATGGACTCCTGATCCTCCGAGCCCTTCTCTCTGCTATTTACGCTGTCAGAGGCCAACTCTTACTAGCAAAGGAAGAGTGAGTGTTGTTTAGAGCAATGATACATATGCAGTGCTATTAATTGGACCCTCGCCAGAAAGTGTTCTTGTTTCTACAAAGGAGGAGTACCAAAGAAAGAAAGTGCAAAGCAAGAAAAATTGTGTTCTGTGTTGAAGGTTGTGTGTCCCAGTGTTTTCGCTATGGAATAAGTACTATAGAGCCTGAAATATATTTTTGGACTCATCGATTAAAATTCATGAGAGGAGAGACAGTCATATTTGTCTTATTAGGAATAGTATGCTTCTAATAAAAGTTGGTTGACTTTTACAGCTCGAAACTTATATGTTCTGAATTATAATTAACATAAGTTCACTCTGGTACAGATTCTCTTTTCTGGTTTTTTGTGTGTGTGAGTACTCATGAACCAGAACTTCCAGTAGGAATTTGGCAAACTACCTTAAAATTCTTGCATGCATTTTCGGTTCATTTGAGAATCCATGACTCTTCAAAATATGTAGTTAATTAATATATTATTTTTCACTTATACCTTTTGTAAATAGTACTGTGAATTCCTGCATTTGGCCATTGTAATTATTATAAATAGACATTGCTTTTATAGTGCCTACATATTTGAATGACAACAAGAAGAACGTGTATCAAATTGATGAAATCACCTGTCTAAGACATCAGCAGTAGCATTTGGATCTAGCTTGTCCACTTACATATCCTGTTTTTTCTACTTCTGACCTTTAGCAAGATTTCATGGGAGTAACTACTGACCAAAGTCCTCAACTGCCCTTGCTGTCACTGAAAAAGAAATCTGAGACTTTTGACCAGCAACAAGAGCTGAGCATACAGATATGTGGGACATCTGGACCTAGCCAACCTTGAAAACTGGAAGTTAGAGCCTCTTATAATCTCTTGTAATCAGGTCCAGCCTTTGCCAGCTTCTCATGGAATTGCTCACCCTCATCAAAATAGCAGCTGCCCAAAATAGCAGCCCATCTTTTAGTAAGTACTAGTGGGACTACATTAATTAGTACCTGATAGCAGAATAGAACAACATTGGGGAAGTTACCCATGTACTATCCTCATCCTATTTCTTGTCATTATCTTCAGTTTCCTCTTTCCTAATATTTGCCTAACAGATTTACAGTTGGAGCTTTATGAAATTCCAGAATTCTCAACCTGTAAGGAAAATGCACAGATGCTACCAATCCTACCTTTCTGGAAGAAGACTACATGTCAGATAATTTTTCATAAACTTCAAATAGATGCATCAAGAGCTTGTGGCACTGCTCTAAAAACATGAGCAGGGTATTTCTTGATGATCTTTACAGAACCAATTGTGGTTTGCTTCCACTATTCTAATTTACTTTAAATCTGTTTTTACTATGTCAATACAATATTTCCCCTTTATCCACAAGTGATACATTCTTAAAACCCCAGGGAATGTGTGAAACCTCAAATGTTATCAAATCATATATTACACATATTTTCCTATATGTAATATCTTCAAAAAACTTAACTTTTAAATTAGGCATAATAATATATTAATAGTTGGAATGTTTTTATTCTGTTTTGTTTGACTTTATTATGTATGATGGTATGAACAGCTGTTTTGAAGAAAACAAAACATTATGGCAGCCATTGCTGATTTAAGATTGTCTTGCTTTGAAGTCCTACCATACTTTTATTCTTCTATTACCATTGGTTATAACATGTTGTGTTTTATTGGGATTTTAATATATGTGATATTATAAACAAATTTTTTATGGAAAATGAGATATTATAGTAGCCATTGATCATTTTCTGTTATTCGGTTCAGAATACTCTGTAATTCTTTCATTCTTTTGAATGGTTTTATAATATTTTGTTATGTTTGATATTATTGTATTTGAAGCCATGCTCAACTATTTCAAAGAAAGTAGCATTATGGTAGCTACTGTTAATACTCGGTTGTCTTGTTGTAAAGTGCTGTGTTGCTTATGTTGTTCTGTTCTGATCTGCTTTGTTCTGTTCTCTTTTGTTTTATTCTCTTTAAAATAAAAAAATAATATATTAATAATAATAAAACAATTATAAAATGTCTGTAATAAATTATGTTTGAAGGTAGCCTCTCTCTCTCACACACACACACACACACACACAAGGACACACATACAAACACACACACACATACACACACAAAAGCACACTTAGTAGAAACACAAGTATGATTCATATCCTGAGTGGGACATAGTGGGATGGGTGGAGCAGGATGGCATAAGATTTCATGAAACAACACCGCTACAAGGAAATGGTGTGCTATTTATGAGTTATGAATTATTTAGGTCTGGAATTTTCCATTCAGTCTTTATAGACCACAACTGACTATTGTAAGTATAACTGTGGGAAGTGAAAATGTAGGTAAAGGAGCAGTACTAGCTTTAAAAACAGCATCTCAGTCAACTAGGGGTGCTTTGATGGAGGGCCCCAAGCTGGGCAATATAAACAGTAGATATTTATTCCATGCAGTTCTGGAACCTGGACATCCACAAACCAGGGTGCCAGCAGTTCCTGTGAAGTATCTCCTCCTGACTTGCATATTTCTGCCTCACCGTTTCCTCACATGGAATGGGGAGAGAACTCTTGCTTTCTTCTTGGAAATGACCATTAGGGAGCTTCCACCATCACGACTCCAGCTAAACCTGATTACCTCCCAAAGGGCCTTAGCTCCACGGACCTTCATAGTAAGGGTTAAGGCTTTAAATATGAATTTATGGGGGACACAAACATGCAGTCCATGACAAATAGTATATGATTTGTGGCAAAAGCTTTTGCTTGCATAACAAGATCCTATCTGTTCTGTAAATTAAAGAGGAGGCAGTGCAGAATGGTTAATTCTGAATAGTCACAGAAGCATGAAATGTTTGACTTTAAAAAAAAAACCTAAATATGTACTTTTGAGTCAGTGTGGTCAGAAATGTAGTTTTGATTCCCGGCTTCAGCATGCACCAACTGGACAGGTTTCCTGGGCTCTTTGAATGCACTAATCTGGGGCAATTTTCATATTAATGTAAATGACGAGAGTAAGGATTATAGCTCAGTAGTAGGAATCTATGTGTCCTCAGTGAATAAGTCAATAAATAGAGAAGGGCTCTTCATTATAGTAGCCTAATACATTTAGATGGAATGATGGTTTAAAAAATCATTTGACAACTGTGATAGTTAACTGATTGTAGCAATTTGAGTAAGAAACACCAAGCTAAAGTCAGGAGATCCATCGTAGGGCAGCTTGTCACCTGAATGGTATAAAGGGGAAAGAAAGAACGAAGATTCACTTCTGTTTCTTCAGAGGAGTTCATCTACACCTTCACCTTGGATGTCATCTGGCTTCAAGCCCAAAATCTTCAGCCCCCAGCACAGACCCTCTGGCCTCCTGATACAAACTCTCATGGGACACTACAGTGAGCTCCAGGCTTGTGACTGAAACTTTTGGATCTTTGGCACACAGATGGCCACTTTACACTCTTCCAAACCTGACTCTATCACGGCCTTTGTAAGCCAGTCTTGTTAATTCTTATGTGTTTGGATATCTCATATTAAATCTGTTTCTCTAGGGATTCCTGACTAATACAACAACTACTAGAGAACTACAGTGGGTTCTAAAACTAGAAGATGAGAATAAGACATGGAACAGGATTTTGTACAGTGTGAAAGAATCTGCTCATAAAATATTTGCTAACTGTAAAGTTCAAAGAAGTGATTTTGGTGCTAGAAATACTGTCTGACATGAACTGATCAAAATTAATGTCACCATTATTGATACAAGTTGGCACCATGTACCACCAGATGGGAAGCTGTCATACCACAGTCCCACTGATGTGATATTCTGTCCAAAAGTGTGACCTGGATCTAACCATGGGCACAAGATGTAGTAAATGGACATTTTATGTGACAATTGCCTGCCATCTTCAAAAGTGTCAGTATCAGGAAAGGACAGAGAAAACAGTCCAAGATAAAGAAGATGTATGCAGCACAACTACCTGAGTGGCATACGACTGTGGGAGACAAATGGAGTGACTCCCCATGAATGTAGAACAACTGCTACAACTTTGATTATATGGAGACTTATTTCCTTATACTGATATGTACAGAGCTGGCTATGGTATTCCCTTCTCTCTTCAATGGGCTCTAAGCATTGCAAATAAGGCTAGCCAGGTACTGGTATGTAATCTCTAAAGCCATCAGACATTCTCCTGTTTCCTCACTTAGTACTCTTTGTAAAAGATATGAGCAGGATGTTAGAGTCATCAGCTCTAGGAATGTTAACTGGATATGAGCCTCAAGGTAAAGAGGCTATGACCTCCCAGGGCTCAAAAGTTTCCATATCAGAGACTGAAGCAACAGCCTCCTAAAACAATTCAGTTGCTACCTTAATTGAATTATGTAAATTGATCCTTCTGCATATCTTTATCTCTGTATTTTGCAGATATGCTTTTCTCCCTGCCTAGCTAGCCAGCTCAAGTTACTCATGTAATTCCTGCCATCCTCACTGTCACTCATCCCTGAGCCACCCCCCTTCTTAACAAGATAATAAATTCTGGAACAGGCCTAGGATCAGGGCTTTTGTCTGTATGTCCTCATGGGCATTGGACCTAGGACACCTTGGCTGCCCTTAACTTGCAGTATGTCTTGGTGTCTTTACTCTTGCCATGGGTTGCGTTGGAGGTGATAGAATGGAATTAATTTGCTGGGATTCCAATACGTCTCAGTGGGATTACAAATATAATTTTTAGATTGTGAGGAAAACTAGAAAGAGGATTACAATACTTGGATGACTACACACAATATTTGAGATTACAATATATGGCACTGGACTAGATCATCTCAACATAACCCAAAATATCACATGGTTTCTCTCATATAAGGAATCCAAATTATAACAAGAGAGAAAACAAAAAACAGATGATAGGAAGCAGGAAGGCAGAACTTTCTTAAATGGGAAGGGGACTAAGAGATTGAAGAAGGAGGAGGGAAAGGAAGAAAATGGGATAGAAAAGGAGTTAAGGTGTATTATTCATATCTTAAGTCTGCACTGCACATAAGGAATGTAAACCCTGGATACTGTAAACAGGTACTAATAAAAGTAACAATTAAAATGAAAGGGATGAGTCTTAAAATTGTGGAAAACTGAACAAGACATCTGAGTAAATGGAGACACAGAAATTCTTCTTGTGACACTGTAAGTTTCCAACTTTCAAATTCTTTCATCTAAAATGAAAAGAAAAGAAAGAAAAGAAAAGAAAAGAACACTTTGCAAATAATTATTTTTCAATCTGAAAATTTTGGGAGATGTATCATTATTATTTTTCAGGATTATGGACAATATCACCATATTCTTGGTCGACTAATGCTAGTGCCAGAAGAAAAAAACCTCAACACTCAAAAGAACCTGTTGCTTTGATCTTCTTAATCACGGTGTAATTCAGAGGAAGCTGGAAAGCAAATGGGCTTTTATTCAATCATGTACATGGTACATTTAATTATAGGCATTATTTAGGGGATACATAAAAGCATTCTAGTGATATCTTTTGTGTTTCTTCCATGATAAGAATAAGGGAATTGTTACTTATGTGGAGGAGTGGATGCATTTGTTCCAGGAGATAATGCCATTTAGGTCCTCTGTGGGTTTCAGTGTTTCTCAGGGCTTATTCAAACCTTGCACGAGGTTTGGAAAACTAATGCTCATCTGTCTAATGAATGTGCTTTCATTGCGTGAACTTTAGAAGTTAAATGCATGCCAGGATTACACAAAGACAGGTGGCCCTGTGAGAAGGATCGGGAAATGTTCATAGGAAAAGCCTTGGCATTCAGCGTGCGGGCAGCGTTTTCAGAACTGTTGCAAATTAGATTTCCTTATGCTTTAACCTAGAAAACTGAATACTTTTGCTTTGAAATATATATGTTTTCTGCATCACTTTATCCCATTTATCTAGAGTAGAAAAAAATGAATGAATTGAAACTTGAGTGAATGAATAGCAATGTGTGTGATTGACACGATTTATCATCTCTCACAAAGTATCAATTCTGAACTCTCTTCTTAAATTTTCAACTTTGTGAAAACAAAGACTAAAATTCACAGACTGAATCTGCCTCGCTGCTTAGTTTTGTAAATAAAGTTTTATTGGAACACAGTCATGACCACTCACCTATGACTGTTTTTATGATATACAAGATCGGGATACTTGCAACATAGACTGTGTCACTCATTCACAATGTTCATTAGCGGACTATTTTTACCCATGTTCTAGAGTATAATCAAGTGCTTAGTGTTGAATGGTGGTAACCACGAAAGAAAGAAAGAATCTGCTGAGGTTTGCTTCTAGGATATGATTCAAAACCAAGACCTCAACTCCTTGGAGCCCTTTGGTGGCAGCTCATTAGCATGAATCTTCCTGGTCTCTGTTCTCCTCTGCATTAGAAAAACAACAGTCTTTTTGGGGTATTTTAAAACAACTAATTTGACCCAGGAAACTGCTTACAGTGCATTGAGGGAAATGGAAGGAGAAATGTGGGATGCCCACAGGACTAGCCCAGGAGTTACGGAACAAGAGAAAACAAGCAGTATTGTTCAGAATGTGCAATCACTGTACCCCGACATTTGTTACCTGAGGAAGTCCCCTCTCACGCCAGCCAGCACGACTGCTTCCACTGCTGCAGGGGCTTCCGAAGATGTAGACATGCTCTTCCTTTCACCTCCCAGGCTCCCATACGTAGTTTGCAGTGGGAAGAGTTAAGAAAAATTCCAGCTGGTAAGAGGCTGTGATCGATGCAGTGTGTAGGCTGCCAGCTCTGAGAAGATAGGGAAGTTGAAACAAGGACTGTGAAGCCAAGGGGCAACCAGAGCTGTCTCCCTAATGTTCCTGCTTAACTAACTCAATTGTAAAATGTATGGCCCACAGGAAGAGCTTCGCAGCTGGTGATGGTAACCATGATGAGAACGGTGCCCTAGGAAAATGGAATTGAGAACAATAAAGCCTGAGAGATGTGAAAAAGATAGCACAGTAAGAAGATTCCTTATATCTTGCTTGAAAATATATGTTGGAAAGAGAGGTGCACTAGTTACCTAAGCTAGATGGATAAGTTTGTTTAGAGAGAGAGAAAAAATTTCCCAGTATAAAAAGGGGCAGCATAAACAGACCTCATTTGGAAATCCTGGGCGGAATATTCTTCACTGGAAGAGTCAGAGCCCCACCACCCAAGCTAAGCGTCTGTAAAAGGGATCCCAGAAAGGTTTCAATTTGTATAATTCTTCAGACTGATTACAGACAACTCCCTGTAGATGTGAGTTACAAAGGGTTCTGAGTGACCTTCAGATTACTGCAAAAAAGTATCACATTTGACTTTTGTTTTTCACAAAGGAGCGGCACAGTGTACCATAGGTTTGCTACTGTGATTATTAATAATATATTTTATGGTGTTTTATAATTCAGGAATTTCTGAAGGTTGCGAAAGGATTTCTTGAAAATAAATGCCGTGATTAGATAAATCTTCTACACATATCCTTTTTTGTTAGTTTGTACTAGTTTATCCCTTTTTATGAGTGTATACTAGTCATATAGAATAATAGGTTTTATTTCAGCACACTGATATTTCTTTGATCATTATTCATCCCCACATTATTACCCTTCCCCTTGCTCCTCCTCTCTGATTCTCTTTCTCTTTCCTAATAATATTCCTTATATCTCCACATCATGTCTTCTCTTGCTTCCCAGATTCCACATGTGAGAGAAGATGTGTGGTACTTGTCTTTGTGAGCCTGGCTTGTTTTGCTCATCATGGTGATCTCTAGTTCCATCTATTTTTCTGCAAATGACCTGATTTCATTCTTCTCTGCAATAAATACAGATGAGGATTAGGGGGAAAGTTTCCGCCATACACTGTCAGTGGGAATGTAAATTAGCACAGACAGTATGGAAATCAGTATGGAGGTTCTACAAAAAACTAAAAATGCAGAGGTCTACAATGGGCTTGGCACTTTTGCCTCTGAATTTTCTTTAAATAGTGAAAATATAGATAAGTACATCTAAGGGAATAATTTTTGGGCAGAGTCACTCTGGCAGACTTCTGTGGATTACAAATTGCCTCAGCTCTGTAGGGTCTTGCCTGTGCTAGATGTGTTTTTCTTTTTCTTTCTTTCTTTTTTTTTTTTGTCTGTAGATCAAACTTATGACCTCACGCTTGACAAGCAGGCACTTGTGCTAAACCCCTGGCTAGGTGTGTTTCTTTAGGTCACTGTTTAAACATTGTGTGTGTGTGTGTGTGTGTGTGTGTAGGAAGTAGAAGTTTTCATACAAAAACCACATGAGAATGAAAAAACCTTTAATTTTTATGTACTTCAATTTTGCTTTAACTATTTGAATGGTGGATGGGAAAACACAACTGAGACAGTTAAAAGAATCATCTCAAGTTTTCTTGAGGAAGAGTTTTAGAGGACCAGAGATCCTACAGTCATGTAGAGGAGGACTTTACTTGGTATTTTCTGTGTCTTCCACTGGTGTTTTCTGGTGTATACAAGTGTCTTTTAGGTCTTCAGATTAAATCAACAGATTCTATGTCCTGCTGAGACATGATCAATCTGTAAGAAGGTATCGAAAGGGGGAAGAGAAAGAGACAGAGAGAGACTATTTCATCTGGCTTCTTCTTGTTCCACCATCCTGGAACTCAGCTGTTGGGCAAAATATGCATCTTCCCAGACTTGATTCCTTAATTCTATCTTTTTCTAAATTATTTTTTGTTTTAAATGAATAAAAACAAAACAAAACAGAACAGAACAGAACAAGCAAATCAGAACAGAGCAATGCAAGCAACAAAGGACTTCACCACAAGACAATAGAAAATCAACAGTGTCTACCACAATGTCTCTCATTTTCTTCAAAATTGTTGCCCATACCTTCATATACAATACAGTCAAATAAAACAAAATAGTATGAAACCATTCAAAACAAAAGAGTTAAAGCATTATATGACTTCAGAACAAGACAATAGGAAATCAATACTACCAGAATGTCTCTTGTTTTCTGCAAAATAGCTGTCCATACTTTCACACATATTGAATTCAAATAATGAAAACAGACTGAAACCAATCAAAACAAAAGAGTGAAAGCATTACAGGACTTCAAAACCACATAAGAGGAAATAAACAATGGTTACTATAATGTCTTGTTTTCTTCAAAATAGCTGTTTATACCATCACACATAATAAAATCAAATAAAACAAAACAATAAAACCAATTAAACAAAAGCATGAAGGCATTATAGCACTTCAAAACCAGATAATAGGAAACCAACCATGATTACCAAATACATCCCATTATGTTCAAAATAACTGCCCATACCATCGGATAAAGTAAAATCTAACAAAACAAGACAGAACAGAACCAAATCTAACAAAATTGTGAAAACGTTACAAGAGTTCAAGAAAAGACAATAAAAAATTAACGTTGGTTACCACCTTCTCTTCCTAGGTGTTTCCTCTCCTATCACTTTCATATCTATCATGCTTTTTGGATCCCACTAACTCCTTCTGTATTTTATGCTAGAGGTTATATGTATGAGTTCAACCTGTTTTGCCTGTGAACATGATCTCCAGTTGCATCAGTTTATCTATAAGAGCCTTGAGATTATCCTACTTTATAGCTGGGTAGCTTTCCATTGTATGAAAGCACCATACCTTTTTTAACTATTCTGCAGTTGATGTGCAAGTTACTCTTGCTTTTTTTCTCATCTCTTATTTCATGAAACACTTGTTTTCTCCTCTTTGATTTTCAGTCTATCAATTTCCTTTCCAGTTAAATGTGTTTCTTATATACAGTATATTGATGGATCTTGTTTCTTGATCCACTCTCCTTGTGTTTCTTTTTATTGGTAAATTGAGGCCATGTGCATCAATGGTTACAACCAGCATGCACTGGTCTCTCTGTGTCGTGCTATCCTCCTGCTGTTGGCCCTCCACTTTTTTCCTTCATTTAATTGTCTGCCCTGTTTGGTGATCCTCCTCTGCTGCTATTTATCTTTATCTCTCTCTAGAATGTCCTTTAGCACTCTCTGTAATGTTGGTTTAGTGGTCATGAATTCCTTCAATTGTTCTTGAACACAGAAGTATCTTATTTTTCCATTAATTTTGAAAGAAAGTTTTGTGGGGTACACCAATCTGGGTTGGAAGTCATTTTCTTTCAGGATTTCCAAATTCGTCTTGACTTAATGGTTTGTGTTGACAAGTCTGCTGTGATTCTGATTGGTCTTCTTTTATATGTGATCTGTTTCTTTTCTGCAACAGCTTTTAATATTGTATTTTTGTGCTGAATTTCTGGGATCTTGATTATGGTATGTCTGGATGTAGGTTTATTTTAGTTATGGCTGGTTGGAGTTCTATATGCCTCACTTATTTGTATGCCAGATCCTTTTCCCATGTTTGGGAACTTTTCTGCTACTACTTCTGTAAACAGTCATTTTCATTTATGTTGACCTCTGATTCTTCACTGATGCCTATCACTCTTAAATTATTCTCTTTGTGCTGTCTTGCAGCCATTGAATTGTATTTCCTGGTACCTTGTTATTATTATTTTTTTTTTGGTACCAGGGATCGAACTCACGACCTCATGCTTGCCAGGCAGGCGCTTAAGCCACTGAGCTAAATCCCCAACCTTGTTATTTTTAAAAGATCTTTCTTTCATGATCACTAGCTGCAATCCTGACTCCAAGGTCTGAAAGTCTATCTTCAGGCTCTTTTAAGCAGTTTTGCCAGATTTTGACCAACTTTTAATTTGCTGGATATCTTTTTAAATCTGTTTCATGCACAGTAATTCCTTTCTATATTGTTCATTCAAGGTTTTCATCATTTTCCTATGCTCTTCTTTTTTTAATCTATATTTTATTTAGATACGCTGAGCAATTCTTTCATTATGTTTTTCATTTCATCTTTTACTTGAGACATTATTTCTGATTTGATTACTTTTACAGTCTCATGAAGTTGTTTCTTTTCTTCAGTTGTTACCCTCTCAGAAATTTCAGGTGCAGTGACTTCCATTTTCTTATATGACTGTATCTCCGAGACTTGTTCAGTGTGGGCTGGAGCTCTGAGATTACATTTTCCTCCTTCATCTTGACATTATCCTTGGTTCTTCCCAAATAATTGGCTATGAGGTCCAGGCACTTCATGTTGGCTGATCCCCCATGGTGTAGGGGAATGGAATGGACACCTGAATTCCTCTGACCCCGGATTTACAGTGAGGTAGCAGGGCATGGGGAGGGATTCTCCAGACCTGCACAGCTACACTGGGGCTTCCTGAATATCCGGGGGTGTGTGGGGGTGGGGCTGCTTCCCTCAGCCTGCATGTTTACACTAGGACCCCCCAATGGTGGCAGGCATGAAAGGGTGTGTTTGTCTGATTCTCCTGGTGCGTGATGGCTGCCTGAGAGAACCAAGGGTCTCCAATGGTGCCCCGTGGGTGCACAGGGCTTACCTGGCTGTGTGTCCCTGCTCCTGCTGGCTGCTCACAGGAAGGAGCCTTCTGATGGTGGCAGCCAGCAGGCAGAGATGGATCTAACTGATTCTCCCTTAGCTCTATCTTAGAAGGCCCAACATTTTCAATCATAGCAATGGAGAAGCAATGACTACTATTGGAGATAGGGAAAGAGTAAAACTAAAGGTGAGAAAGTCTTTAATTTATTAACATTCTCACTGTATTTGCTTCTACATTTACTCAGAAATAGCCCTTAATTACTGAAGCTGTGTATGTTACTGCAGGAATAAATGCAAATTTCTGTAAGACAGATTTGTGTGAGCTCTTCAGATCTCCCCAAGGATAGTTTTTCTCAGGTAGGTGCTTGCTTCTTTATGTTTTGCTTTGGTTTCCTTCCCACAAAAGGGAAATTTAAACAAGTGAAGGAATTAGTTTTACATTCTCATTCTGGAGATAAGAAACCAAATACACCATGCCAGCCCCAATGTCACATAACTAATTCACATCCAAGCCAGTCAAATATTAGGGCTTTTGTTTCTGAAGTCAAAATTTCACATTCAGAACATGTTTCTCAAAATATAGTGTGCATCGAAGAAATGGAAGCAGTTACTTGAACTAACATTTCTTCAAAGGACATATAGAAAACATCAGCAGTATATCATTAACCACCAGCTAAATGAACATCACTGTTCTTCAGAGGAATGCAAATTAAAACTCTTGTGGTAAATCACTCCATGGTCACTAATATGGCAAGAATACAAATACTGTAAATATTAGGAGTTAGAGAATGTATCAAAAAATTGTGTCTCCTCACTGCTGATGGAAATAAAAAGCTGTTTGGCAGATCACATAAATTTAAATATATGCTTATCATCTGACCTCAGACACTAGCATGAGGGAAAGAAAAGCAGATGTCCATAAAAGCTAATATAAGAATGATCATAATACCATTATTCAGAACAGCTCCAAATGTGAATCAACCTGGGTATCCATGAACAGGAGAGTGAATAAAAATGTTGGCATACTCCTTTTTGTTAACACTAGGCAAGGGAAAAATGACTCCTGACATTCATAATGATGTGGTTGAATTTCAAAACTAATAGAGTGTCCAACAAACCATACTCACACACTTACATATACAACCACATTCTGTATAATTCCATTTAGTGATGACCAAATCCAGGTCACATAACCTGTGACCACAGAAGGCAGTTTTCTGTGAGAAGCAGTGCATTAGAAAGCAATGGTAGGTAAACTTCCTAGACGAAAATTGCTCCACAAATTGGGCTTTTGATGGTGACTACCAGGGGTCTTTAAATAAGACCAATGAATCAAAATCTTATCAAACTTGACACTTAGGTTTATATATTTTATCTTGTACAATCATATATACTATATGAAAGATACCAAGAATGAAGCAATATAACAATATTTTTTTAAAGATCCTGAAATGAAGCTGATGGACTCAGCTAAGTAGTTTCTTTAATTGACTGCTCAAATACTCTAGGCAGGAAGTAAAAAACAGCTTAGTAATGAGTATTCTCAGGTATTTCTGACACGAGTGTTCACAGAACCATACTATGAGAACTATCACTTCTTAACTTGCTGATTGGATATATTTTTCTCTGCTTTTCAGCATTAAAGCTTCATCTTAGATGATCCTGTGCTATAGTGATAATATCTAGATTGGTTTCTTAGGGTTGATAGCTACGTCTAATTATGTGAACTTTCATAAAATATTTAAAAACCTTACTTAAAACACTGGTAGGAATCAACATTCTCTTCGGGAGCAGATATTGCTTTGGGCCAACTCCTATGCCGCACAGAATATATTGTTTTTGTTTCACGCTATTGATTTTCAAGTAAAACGCATAAGTGAAACTATATTGCCTTATATGTACAGTTGCCTGTAAAAGAATGCAGTCTGAAGTAGAAGCTTGATAAACAGAATTAGCACAAGTGAGAATAAATAGTTTGGAAAAACAGAAATAAATAAAGCAGTACATTACAGTGTAAAAGTTTAAGAATAGCTTCTTCTTTGGAAAAGAATGAAGTCACTTGAGATTTTCTTTTTCCCCCTGCAGTGTGAGTCTGGGGCAGTAGAGCTTCTTTTTACTGAAATCTCAATACTTACTTTGCAAATCAAATGAAGATTATTCCCATTTTACAGATGAGGCAATATTAAGCTTGAAATGGTCAGGTGGCTAAGATTAAACAGATATTCCACTGGTAAGATTTTCTTTTTTCAAGCTCATGAGCCAAAAACGAACAACCAGAAGATTTATTATTTTGTGGGTCACCCTTTGATCTGTCTCACCTATCTTTATGTCACAAAATCCAAGGCACAAGAGAAGACCACACTCAGGAGGTGCCCTCCTCATGAGGTGCCCAAAGTTGCCTGTGTGGCACATTAGTCTCTGCGGAACGTCTTACTGGCTCTCTTCCTGTTGGCAAGGTACAGGATGTCCAACCGACTTGCAGGGAACAAAGGGAAAAAACAATACAGCCTATCAAAAACTGGGAATGTAACCCGAATTGGAAGTCAGAGTTGCCAGGTTTTAGGTCTTTTGTGCATCTACTTAGATCGCTTCTTCATTCATTAACTCATTAATTCAATGATCCTAAAAACCATTTGTATTGTGTACTGGCTTAAAAGATGTGATTCTGGAATGAACTGACTCTGAACCCAACCTTGTTCAGCTCTTCACTATGGAATGAGTAGAATTAAATTCTAGCTGATGAATGAGTTGCAAATGCTGAATTTTATCCTGGAATCATGATGTGTACGTGCTCAGCTTGTGGATTTGTGAGGGCTTACACTCACATCCTAGCCATGTACGTTTCCAGGTTGTTGTTTTCTTTATCTTTCTAACACTTTCCTAGTTTTAATGCTCCCCCAATTCTAACATTATGCAAATTAAGAAAATGCTGTGGGTTTTTTTTTTTTTTGGTACCAGGAATCGAACTGGGGACCTCACGCCTGCCAGGCGGGTGCTGCACCTTTGAGCTAAATCTCTAGCTCAAGGAAGTGTTACATAAATAAATTTTAAAACCTGTTTTATTTTGAATACAGTGAACATGCCTGGCTTGGTGGCACATGCCTGGAATCTCAGCACTCGGGAGGCTGAGACAGGTGGGTCATTCTGAATTCAGGACCAGCTTGGGCTACAAAGCGAGTTCAAGGTCAGACTGAACTGTACAGTGGAGCCCTATCTCAAAAAGACAGAAAATGAACAAATAAACAACATACATTAAATCAACTGTCATCTACTAGAATTACCACTTTTCATATAAAAACAAAATAAAGGGTATATTTGAAATGCTTCACAATGCAGAGTAATATTAAATATAAGCACAAAATAATGTTATGTTATTGCTTTAAAATATTGTTTTCTTGTTGTGGAGCAGTGTCTTTAGCTGGGGATGCTACTTTCCATGACATTATCATAAATACTATTCGCATAGTTGTGGTGAAGAGTCCTGAAATTAAACTCTTTAATCGTATTTCACTCAATTGGGAATACTACTAGAAAACAGAAGCCAAACTGCTATGTCTTCCTATCTAAACTTCTCCCACATTCAGGTCCAGAAAGAAGGCAGTCTAGATGTCTGCCTAGGTTACAAACCTTTATGTAAAAGGGTGCTAGCTTGTGGCTTGATTTTCCAAAATGGAGCAGCAGGAGTAGACCTGAATTGTAGGCTTCCTGAGATCACAGTTCCTGAGAGCACTGTGCCACAGGATAAGGCAGTCTGAGGTCCTGTGGTTCTCAAGAGTGTCCTGCTGATTTGAAAAACAGAAGCAGCTACTACTGGCCATGGTGGCTGGGGTTGTTCTCTGACCTGATAAAATCAGCTTAAAATTCTTATTGAACACCGACTGTGTGCCCCATATTACTTTATGTTCCGGGACCCTGACACTGCTCAAGACAACAATCTGCCCTTGTAGCTGCCAGCGGTGAGCCAATGTCCTCTGCTGAACACTAACTAGCACTCATGCTTGGCCTCTCGCTATGGAGCATCTACAAGCACAGATGACCAGCTTTCCTTTCTTCCTCATTAATCCAACAAAGAACTTATAGGAATACCACTACTGCCCTATAACCAGTGCTGCTGATTGAAATTCTGCACTGTGACATCACATTCGGCTGTGTAGAAATCTGATCTGCCTGTCTTCTGCTAAAAGTCCTTCCTTTAGCAATTCTGTAAGCAGATAGACAACGCTATATAGAATCGATCCCTTGAGAAACCTCCCACAGTGCCCCTCAGTATGCATTAGTCTTTTTTTCCAGGACTTCAATTGGGCAACCTCTTTCATGTCTCAGGAGCCTTCTCTCTACCTGTGGTTCTCACTCCACAGCTGTGTGAATTATCCTTCAGAGATGTCCTCCCTGATTCAACCTAAAATATTGAATTGGGTCTTCTCTTCTCTTCTCTTCTCTTCTCTTCTCTTCTCTTCTCTTCTCTTCTCTTCTCTTCTCCTCTC